>VZSZ01009518.1:48138-90362 GCA_013398815.1 Ibidorhyncha struthersii
CTGCTCCGGGGAGGCCTCGGAAGGCCGTCACGGCCGAGGGCGGGCGGGGACCCCCCGAGGCGCCTGCGGGCCGTACCCGGCCGGAAAAAGGTTTGTTTCTGCGCGAAAGCTGTCTGGTGTTTAACCTTTAGCTCCGTATGACTTCCTCTGTGTTTTGCTTCTGGCTCTTCCAGGGTCTGGAGAAAGCAGCCAGTGTCTGTTCACAGGTGTAGGAAATACTGGTGCTAGTACTAGTTTCCCCAAAAGGTTTGGGTTGTTTTTTTTATTAAAGTTTGGCTGGAGGATTTTTTTTAATGATGAAACGCATCTGTGCCATAGCTGATTTCTCTTCCCCTTTCTTTACCTTAGAAGAATCCCTCCCATGGTGTTTGCTCCCTTTCTTGCTCAGGCTGGTTTTGACTGCTCCCTCTGTTCTGTTTGTGACTGGGACCCTTTGCACCATCTTGAAAAACAGAGAACTACATCTTATAAGTTTAAAAAAATCAAAACAAACAATTATTCTAACTACCCCTTGCAGTCAATACAGAAAGGAGAAGGGCTGGTGGAAGAATTGTTTAGCTTTTGAAATCCTTTTGGGGCGTTTCCCTGGGCAGCCCGGTCTGATGGCTCTTCCTGTGCATCTTCTGTTTCTGCCTGGTCGGTGTAATGTGAACTTGCAAGCACTGTGCCCCTCCTGTAAAGGTACTGTAGCAGCTATAGGCGAGTAGGAATGGCCTTCATTCTGGTTCATGTGTATCTGTACAGGTGACAGATATTTTAAAGAGGAAAGTGTCCTGTGGTGGTGCCCTGTTGTTCTGATGCTGCAATCACCCGGAGTGGGAGACCCACTGAAATACTGGCTGGTTTATCAGGAGGGTTATGCTGCGTTGCTACATGTATTCCTGTCCCAAGTACAGCACTCAAATCTCCTGTATTAATCCACTTTTGGGTGGGGCGTTAGACCTACCTGGTTTGTCTGTGTTCATTGTAAGCCATAATTGCAGAAAACTATGCTAAGTGCTCAGCCTGTCTTCTGGCCAGTAGCATGGGCAGCTGCGTGCTGTTTTCACTGGGGGGTTATTGAATTGTCCAGATGGCCATTGGTGACAAGTGGTGTCGCTCAGGGGTCTGTACTGGGGACCAGTACTGTTCAGTATCTTCATCAATGACATGGACAGTGGGATCAAACTTGCTGATCACCCTCAGCAAGTTTGCGGACAACACAACGGTGATTGGCACAGTTGACATGCGTGAGAGATGGGATGCTATCCAGAGGGACCTGGACAGGCTTGAGAAGTGGGCCTGTGAGAATCTCATGAGGTTCAACAAGGCCAAGTGCAAGGTCCTGAACCTGGGCCGGGGCAACCCCTGGTATCCATACAGGCTGGGGCATAAAGGGATTGAGAGTAGCCCTGTCGAGAAGGACTTGAGGGTACTGGTGGATGGAAAGCTGGACATGAGCTGGTGATGTACATTGGCAGCCCAGAAAGCCAACGACATTGTGGGCTGCATCCCTAGCAGCGTGGCCAGCAGGGCGAGGGAGGGGATTACACTCCTCTGCTGCGCTCTGGGGAGACCCCCCTGCAGTGCTGCCTCCAGCTCGGGGGCCTCAGCACAGGAGAGACATGGACCTGGTGGAGTGGGTCCAGAAGAGGCCACGAAGATGCTCTGAGGGCTGGAGCCCCTCTGCTGGGAGGACAGGCTGGGAGAGTTGGGGGTGTTCAGCCTGGAGAAGAAAAGGCTCCGGGGAGACCTTAGAGCCCCTGCCAGTGCCTAAAGGGGCTCCAGGAGAGCTGGGGGGGGACTCTGGATCGGGAGGGATGAGGGGGAACGATTTTAAACTGAAAGGGGGGATTTAGATGAGAGAAGATGAGGAAGAAATTCCTGACTGTGGGGGCGGTGAGCCCCTGGCACAGGTTGCCCCGAGAAGCTGTGGCTGCCCCATCCCTGGAGGTGTTCAAGGCCAGGTTGGACGGGGCTGGGGGGAGGTGTCCCTGCTAATGGCAGGGGGGGTGCACTAGATGGTCTTTAAGGTCCCTTCCAACCCAAACTATTCTATGATTCGATGTCTTTTATGAAAAGTGAAAGCTCCTAAAGTTTTCCCTCCTTTTTAACAACAGATCTCTAAAAGGCATGTGTTTGCCCTTGCATCATCACACCGCAAATTGATAATGGCTTTTGATCAAATATCAAAAGGGCTTAGTATTGGTACTGCTTGTTAGACCTTACTGCTGTGAAACAAACCTCATTTGTAGGCACCTTCAAAATCCTGTTGATCCCTGTGGGCTGGGTTACATCCAGACATGCATACGCACACCTGAGGGTGTTTCTCATACACAGCTGAGGCAACATAACCGCTAACCCCCTGATGAAAAGGGAAAGGTTGTATTGCCCATCCATCTCGGGAAAGAAAAGAAAACATATTGTTGTATAGAGGGGTTTAGTATCTTAGGAAGTATGTACCTTGCTTCTCCCGCTTGAAAAGGTTTTTTTCCCCCAAATTCAAAGATTTGTTTGTATTTTTAATTTCCAGAATTAGTTTGCACTCAGGTTCCTGAGAACAAAGCCATGAAAGCACTAACTATAGACCCTCTTGTGCTGGAATCCCCTCAGAAGTTCTTCTTGCGTATAAAGCGGAAATTGCAGCAGCAGCAAAAAGGTACATGGTATTGCTCTTAAATACACTTCAGAAACCTCCTTGACTTCAGGGTTTCTGTTCTTGTTTATAATCTGTCACGTGCTTTGGCAGAGGTATCGTTCTGCTTTTTTTGTAGTCTGCGTGCAGTGGAAAATGGAGAAAGAACCATGCAAATCTGCCTTTTCAAACCTGCAGATGGCATTAGACTTGGTTTAGTATGCTTTAGGGCTGTGGGCTTCTGACCTTGAAGTTTGACATCACTAGTCCGTTTGAGTGCACTATCTCCTCTGAGGACAAAAGCCATCCGCTTTCAGGCTCCTGAAGTGGTTAAGAGTTCTTTAGAGACTAGGTGTAACACTCTGCCATTGGAATGTGAAACTTGGTGGGAAAAAAACTAAACCTCTTATTTGCTGTCTCTCTCTTTTTTTTTTTTTTCCCCCCCCTTGGCTTTTAATACATGAGGAGAAAAGGTTTGGTTCCGTGAGAAATTCTCTTGTATTTATTTTTTTTCCATATTGCTGGTTGATAGCGACCCTGTATATGCTTCTGTCCAGTAATTCAGTTTTGAAAATGCAGATGAAGAAATCAATGCATGCCATAGTCTTGGTAGTGTTCAACTTCAAAACTGAACTTAATTTATCTGAAAACTCAAACCCCAATGCTTGTAGCTCCCAGCGTGGCTACAAGTCCAGATCTTGAAGTCTGGAAAGATGGAAATATTTGAGATGTTGGTTTTTGTGAAAACAGATTTTTTTTTTTTTTTCCTCTGCAAGGAGGATTCATTAAAGAAAAGATAAGAAGAATAGTAAGCATATGCTATTAATAGATATGGTGTGCATTAGTTTGGTTTTGGGGGAAAGTGAGACATTTGTAAATCCTTAAGAGCAGGGGTATTGATCTGGTGGTGGAACTAGGAAAACCTAGTCTGAACCTAGTCTGAACAAATTCAAAGAGTGGCTTGCTGTCAACGTTAATAATTTAAATAGGCAGAGCTTTCACAATGGTAATGCTAACCAATACAACCTCCTCTTATTAAAAATTGAATTAACTTTATGAATATATTTTTATTAGTTCTCAGATATCACTGATTTCTTTGTTGTTGGTTTTTTGTTTTTCCATGGGCAGATCCAACTCCTTCAGACCCAATCAAGCAGAACATTCCTCCTTCCACAGCTACAGAAAAGCCATTAGTCAAATCTGCTTTTGCTGAGCAGCTCAGGAATGATCCTACAGAGTGTGTGGCCACTGGTCAGGGTGATCAGGATAATTTCTTTGTGGAATCAATGGATGCTGATGATGAAATGTCTCAAAATACTAGTTCAATGGTTTTAAGCCCCACCCCTTTTAAAAATGGGGATCAGTTAGAAGAAAGGTGGAGAAAGGGAGAAGCAGAAAGCACTGAACTTCGTGAAGACAGAAGAGAATTGCAACCAAGTAATAAACAAGCTGCTCATGGAGTAGAAAAGACAGTAGAGACTAATTCTGAAAAGCCTTCGCAGTGCTTATGTAGTGTTATGCTCTCTTCTCCCAAAGTCCACATTCCAAGGAAGCAAAAGCTGAAAGATAACTGTAAGCTCCCTTTGGATAAACCTCACACACATCAGGTTGCTGGCAAAGACAACAAAGAGGTGGGAGAACTTCATTAATACTTCAGGGCAAGTGATATATTCCTGTGGGCTGCTTGTTGCTCACAGTTGTGATCTTTTTTTTTTTTTTTCCTTGTCAAACATAATGAGCACTCAGATGAGAACAAACTATTATTTTATTAGGTTGTACTGGTAAACGCTTTCCCAGCAAAAGGATTTCTTTTTTCCCTCTACTCCAAGATGACAATGTCCAGGGTTTGTTTTTGGTTTTGTTTTGGTTTGGTTTTTTTTGGTGGTGTTTTTTCTTTTTTTTGTAGAAAAGAAGGCCTTTTGGTTTCATATTGACAAGCCACAGTATGGGCTGAAAGAGTTCTCTACCTGAAGGAGCCTGCTATGTCATCTCTTTAATTAATTGCTAGGTTGTTGGTATGATGGACATGAAACAAATCATGGGCCAATCCAGCTCCTGGCTGCCTGTGCAAAGCCAAGGAAGAGAGATCTTTCCAAGCTGTAGGCTAGGGGTGGTTCTAAAGTTAACTGCATCTGTACAGCTGATGGGGAGGCGGAAGTCCTGGCTCTCCTACAGAGTATCCAAATTTCTCTTGAATTAAGTGGGACAAGAATCTTTTCCTGGGAGACCACTCTCCAGATCTTATTTTCAATTTAGTACATGCTTGGCAGTATTTACAACTTTCTGAATAAATCTCAAGGAAAGCAGTGTACTTTGAAGCGTGCTGCATTGCTCAGTGATTACCCCAGGGAACTGATGGAAGCTTACCTTCCTGAGGGCTGAGTTTCCTTTGTTCCCTGGAGAAATCTGTGGGACAGCAGTCCTCTTCAAGTTAAGCAAGTTAATTGTTTTTGGTCTCCCTTACTGTTGTCAAGCATGTTTGATATGTTTTCCTGTAGTTAAAAAAAACGGTTACCTTTATGATGAGCTTTGATTTAGATAAGGAGCAGATATCTGTTAATATTGAAGATTTTTAGCTGAGTAGAAGATGCTGAAAGAGCTGTTATGGGCCATTACAGATCTGAGCATCGGGCAGGTGCTGGCTGTACATGTCAGGTACCTTTCCTCGGTCAGGGTTAAATCATTGGTGAGATCTTTAGTGAAGTCAAAGCCGATGGTCAAAAGGCGAACATCATGGAAAAAAGATCTGGAGTTTGTCAGCTGAAGTTGTGAGGAAAAACAGTGATAGTTTCGGATGTTAACAAATAATTTTCTGAGAAACTTCTTTTAAAACAAAGTCAGATGTTTCATACGCAGTTTTCCAAACTGCCACTCAAGTACAACTGGCTTGCTGGCTATGGAATGCAAAATGGAGGTACTGCAGCTGTATGCGTGTCAGTAATTTGCAATATCAGATATAGCCATTTTAATACTGTCTAAATTTTAGCAATAACGTAGCTAGTAAATTTTTTTTTTTTCATGAATAACTTTTTCTGAACAGTAACGAAGGACAGATGACAAAGTCTGAGAGGTATGGCATAGCGTTGGTATTTTTTGTGAGGAGCTTTTTGGATTTGCTAGAGGTCTTGGCCAATAACTTTGTCTTCTGAAAGTCAACATTAAATTACTCAAATTTTCTATAATTTAAATTCCTGTCTTCACGTGTGCATTGGACTCCAGCTTTATTGTGCTTCAACATTTATATGTGTAATGGTTGTTCTTAGTTTTTCTGGTCTGGAGGGTGGTGCCTAAATATCTTCTCAAGTTACATAGGAGTTAATTTCTATTTTGTTAATGCCATAGCAATGTTGCATAGCTTAGTCTAATTTAAAAATGACTTTTTCTTTTTGTGACAGAAAAACGTCTGCCTAACCAGTTGGAGAATTACAGTGATGGACGGTAACACTGCAATATGTGTTGAAGGAAAACGAAAGTAAGAAGTTTTCTGATTTAAACGTAATGTAAAACACGTTGGTGGGCTTTCAGCATCTGAGCTAGAAAAGCCATACCATCTTCGCCTGGCTGAAGAGCCATAGATTTGAGACTTGTATTCTTGGAATAGCTTGGTAACTGTTGGGAGCAGTGCCACACAATTCTGCCACTTTTGTCCCCAGCCACAGGGAACACCGCCCTTTGCTTGTGTCCTAACCCTTGGGACAGTGCTTACAACTCCTACCGTATTTTTAAACACAGTTATCTAGCTTCTGACTAAGCAGGCTGAACCTGTTTGCTTCAGAGCCTGCAGAATGGCAGAGCTGGTGCATGGGGGATGAGGCACCGCATGGCTGAGGAATGGGGGGAGAAGGAACTGTGGATGTCCTGACTGAGGTTGGCTTAGGTGGCCAGGAGAGCTGCACCTTCATGGAACTTACTCTTAGCCTTTGGCAAATAACCAAGTGATGTTATAGTTTAAACTTCTTTATCAAGGAAGAGGTGAATTCCTTCACGTGTGCAAGAAGTAGAGTGCCTACCTACAGGAAAATACTGGTTAAATAGTTATTTGAAAGTCCAGTCCTGAATCGATCAAAGAGCTTGAAAGGGATAAAGACAAATATGTTTGTCTAGTAGATCCCCCAAACTGGTGCTGACTGGGGGTCTTAGGAACTTCTACTTCACTTCTCAAAAATTCTGTTTTGTGGCTGCTGTTAGTCAAACTTGGTGCAGACTGCCATCAGCCATACGTTCCTGCTAGGTCACCTGGGATGGCACTATGACTCCTACAGCTATATGGCGAACTGTGGCAGCAAGCTGATCCACGTGAAAAATGACTGTGTTTTTTTGGTTGTGTTTTTGGTCAGTTTGTATTCAAATAGCTATAAGATCAGGAAAACAAGTGTCAGAACAAAGAAGAGATTTAGCTTGCAATAAAGTTGTTTGAAGACACTGTGAAAATCACAGAATTGTTTTGGTTGGAAGAGACCTGTAAGATCATCCAAGTCCAACTGTTAACCTAGCACTGACAAGTCCACCACTAAACTATGTCCTTAGGCACCAATATACCCTCAGAAAAGGGTATTCTACTCTTTCTGTTGTTAGTTACTACCTGACCCAGTTACTTACCTACTGAAAACTCAGAACCTCCCTCAACAGCAGTAGCACTGGGAAAGGAAGTAATTTAGTTGGCTTACTGAGAGATGTTGGGTGCTGCATATTCTGTAGTAATCCTGGGGAAAATAGACGTTTGACCTGTATAATGGTGCTTTTGTAACTTGCATAGCGGTATCACTGCAATAATGAGCTGGATGGAGTCACAGAATCACAGAATAGTCAGGGTTGGAAGGGACCTCTGGAGATCACCTAGTCCAACCCCCCCGCCAGAGCAGGGTCACCTACAACAGGTTGCACAGGACAGCGTCCAGGCGGGTTTGGAATGTCTCCAGAGTGGGAGACTCCACAACCTCTCTGGGCAGCCTGTTCCAGTGCTCCACCACCCTCAAAGTAAAGAAGTTCCTCCTCATGTTAAGATGGAACTTCCTATGTTCAAGCTTGTGCCCATTACCCCTCGTCCTATCAGTGGGCACCACTGAAAAAAGACTGCTCCCATCCCCCTGGCATCCTCCCTTCAGGTATTTGAAAGCATTAACAAGATCCCCCCTCAATCTTCTTTTCTCCAGACTAAAGAGACCCAAATCCCTCAGCCTCTCCTCATATGAAAGATGTTCCAATCCCCTCATCATCTTTGTAGCCCTTTGCTGGACCCTCTCCAGCAGATCCCTGTCCTTCTTGAACTCTTTGCTTCTGCAGCCTATTGTCAAGCTAATGTTCTGTGACTAATGTTTGCAGTAGTTGACATGTTTGTTTTGTCCTGTCCAAGTCTTAGACCAGAACTGTTTCTCTTCCAAGCTAAGAAAAGAAAACCCAGCATGTTTTGCCAGTGTCTGTATCACACATAAAATATGTAACACTGCCAGTCTCATATGGAGTATCAATATTATAGTTTTATATTCCTTCTTTTATGGAGATGTTTTATTTCTGTTATTCATGTTATCTGCCTTTTCTTAGAGATATGAAAGGTGTGCCTTGGCATAGTAATGCAATAGTGGAATGCATCGCACACAACCGAGTTAGAACATCATCTGGCAGTATCTACTTGCTACAGGGAAATATAGATTCAGCTTCGATGAGAAAAGAAGGTAAGAAGATGATTCTTAATGAAACCTTACCAACTGAGAAGGGCTTTAGATTTATGATTGAACATACACTGCTGAAGTAAACGTTTTGTCTGATCCTGCTAATTGGGCTCAGTAGGTACTCCAGCACACGCCGGAAAGTGACTCCAGCATCAGATTTCTAAGTACTATCTAATGTTAATTGTAGCTGGCATTTTTAGGGTGCTGCACTTACAGAGAGGGCTTTCAGAGCATGAACTTGGTTAATGAGTACATTGTTTTAAAGAAACTGGGATTTTTTTGCTAGGATTTCTTTTGTGTAATTTTGGTCAGTGCTACTGTAGATGAAGTAATGCCTCACAGTGGTGTAAGACTTCTTTGATGGGGCCCCCAGGCTCTGAGCTTCTAGAAAAGCTCTTGGGAAGACTGTAAGGAAGCAAAGTAGTTGTCCACAGAAGAGGAGCTTCTGTGGGTTTAAATAACAACAGAAAATGAGAGGAATAAAAAGAATCCCATAATTACGTGGGCTGTGGAGCAAATTCATAAACTTTGTAGAAAAGAACATGTCCTGGGAAGTAGCAGCTGCAGTCTGATGTTGCGAAGCTGCATCAGGATGGTAAGAAGGGGAAAAGCTTCTGCTCCTGGTTCCTAGGGAACTAGTGCTGTCTCCAGATACTGATATCTGTAATTAATGACCCCTTGGTGACTCTTCTATCAAGTACGCTGTTCTCTTAAACTGGGGAAACCTGTCTCTCTCCAGTGTTTAGAGATGTAGTGACCTTCTGAGGTCCTTACAAAACCATGATTGGACTGGATATTATTTCTACCCTTTCTGATTAAAAGTATTGCTCAGCTATCATTAATGCTACTTTTGTTTCAAACAGGATTTCCCTACCGTTTCATCAAAAGATTTACATATGGGTTTTCCAAAAGGTGGAAGGAATATGTTGAGGAGTTTCTTGAGGAAAGAAGGAGGTAATTTCTTCAGAGATTCTGTTTCATTGCAATGTTCGCTTACTGAGATTTTGCTTTTTGAGGGTACTATACCATAGGAGTATAAAAGGTTGTAGGTGTGTTCATGAAAACTATGTTCCAGGCAAATACTGGTCACTGCTTTGGAAGGACATCCTTTTACCTTTCTTCATTATAGTGCTTTGGTTTTGTTCCACTTGTTTACATAGCCTTAAACACAAGCAAAGGGTGTCACTGATGTTTTCTACATAAGTTAATGTGTTGTTAAAGGACAACTTTGTCATAAGTTTATTACTTCTTTTCTTAAACTCCAAATCATTAGGAAAGAACAGAAACAAAATACCGGTGAGGATGACAACGAAGAGAGTGACCCAGTGGTGGGTACAGATGTGTTGAAAGATGCAGAAGACTCAGAAAGGGGTGTAAAGAAACCTGAAACCAGAAACACCACATATGAAGTATTACCGAAGAATGATGAAAACAATTGTGAGTATTTAATAATCCTTTGGAAAAAAAGTTGGGGTTTTTTTGAGAGCTGTTTTCCCCAGAAAAAGGTATCTAATATCTATGTGGTTTGTATCTCATTAATTAGGCTGTATGGAAGAGGGAGCAAACTTGGGTGAAGTTCTTTGTTTGTGTTCACTTAGACTGCAACAATCAAGAGCATTGACTTTTTTATTTCTGGTTTGCTGATGTACAACAGCTACAAGAGGTGCTCAGGGGCTGTCCTGAGGGCTAACCCCGGGGAAGAAGCAGGAGTGCATTTTGGTCTGTAGGAGCTGAAGGCAGTGACTCCAGAGCTGGTTATTCTGTCAGCAGATTTAATTTTTTTCTAGTTGCTCTTTTGCCTAACATACTCTCTTCTTAGTCCTCCTGGGATGCCCGTGGGATTTAATACCTCCATCCTTGGGACTCCTTCTCCGCAGTGCCCACCCCCTGTGTTAGCTGGGTTAGTTACAACTCGCGTCGAGTCCTCGAACAGGTCTATTTTATGGCATCTTAATGTTTTTGCTGCACTGAGGCATTGAGATAACAACTGGGGGTGGATGGAACGGACTGTGGAAAAATTCATTATGTTGGCCTTGTTTCCAAAGGAAACGATTGTAAAGCCATAACCTATCAATCCACCTGTTTCTTCCTTGCCTTGTAATGCAATCCGAGCTTTGTTAGGGAGACCAATAGCTTTTGCTTTTACCTTTGACTTGTTTCTAATATCTCGTCATAGGTTCCAATAGGGCTTTGGCCAAATTGTGTTGTACTACTTGTTAATACTGTAATCAGATTTTCTTATTAACTATAAAAGCGTGGTTTTGTTGGTTTTTTTTTTTTCTCTCATTAGCCTGGATTTGTCCAGTGTGACAGCTTTTCTTGATCATTCTACTTCAATATATGACTTTTACAGTATTTATAACCTTCTAAACAAAGTAAAAATAAAAAGCTCACAACCATAGATTTTATAATTTGTGAAGACTGTTACTTCAGTCATGTTAAGGTATGTTTATTTCTAACCTGAATGCTTTTAAAAGAACGACATAACATTGCACTGTTTTATATTTTCCATGTAGTCAGTGCAAACGAGCTGGTTTAAACGCAGTATTGCTCCTATGCTTGTGAAGTCTACAAAGCTGAATTTTCAATACAATATTTGGGACAAAGCTATGTTTCATGTTTTTTCTTGTAGATGTAACACCGAAGCGCAATTCTGTATTGAGTAATTCAAACGGAGTTTACACTCGTAGTGGCCGTCGTGTTAAACCACCGTTAAGTTTCTGGTGTGGGCAACGTGAGTTTGTTGATCAGAAACTAAATGTTACTATAGAAGAAGGTGGAATAGACTATCTGAGCATGGTAAGATTCTTTTGCGTATTGTTACTTAAATGTATCTTAATGGCTGGGTAGCTAATAGAAAGACTGCAGCTCTTGTAAGTACCTGAAGAGGCAGGAAACCTTGAAGGAATTATAAAAACGTTTTAAAACAAGCAAAAAAAAAAAGAGTCTTAATCTCTGTATTATCAAATAACTGTTGTTATCTGTAAAATGGGGATAATGGGGGATTACTTCTGGAAAAATAAGTGGTGTTTTTGAAAGATATATCAAATAGGAAGTTGCACACAGATACTGGTTTGGGTCACAGAGGTTCTTAAGTAGAACGTTGTAACACTGAGTCTCTGCCACAGTGTTTAATCGCAGGAGGGGTGCCAGTGCTGCAGGTGAGCTTTTGTGTTCAGCCACACTCTTCTCCGTTCTCCCCGTCCTGTGTAGGGCTTCACACTCATTAGGACCAGGTATTTCCTCATTTCTTGTACCCTCATCTGTCCAGGTCACCCCAGTTTTGATTGAGGTGTGCTGTTCTTATTTATTATGACACTAAGCAACTCTGATAATATTCTGATAACGAGTGAAGGAAAACGGCATTCTCTGTGGTAGTTGTGCGCTTTTTTTTAACCTCTCTGAGATTAGTCAGCCTTACGGAGTGGGGGGTGTACTAGCGCTAGTCATCACCTGCAGCAGTGAAGAGGTATGTCCAGTTTACCACCAGTTTGAGCAGTTCTAGGTCTTAAGATTTTAACTTGTGTTTTAGAATATTTAAATGTAAAGGGAGCCTGGCTATGTTGTTTTGCTTGCATGCATTTGTACAAACACCTGTGTTCATCAAATAGTATTTAGTAGATGCTGGTCAATGTAGGTGACTTCGAAATCTACCCATCCTGTAAACATTTGGCTTTTTCAGAGCTGGCATCGGTAGGCTTGGTATGTAATCTCTTGCAGAAGTTTAGATTAAATTGTTTTATTTTGAAGATGTTTAGTAGTGAAAAATCCCAAAGAAAGACCAGTTCCATCTCTAAGAAGAAAAGAAAGGAAGTAATGAAGACAACAGAAGAAACACCAAAAAGCCAAAGTAAAGGTAAAAAATGATATTTATTTTTTTTCTTTTGTTCTTGACTACAACCAGTGGGATTGTGAGTTGGGTGCTGGAGCAGTATGGTGATGACTTGATATCATAAAGAAATTATTTAAATCTTTTAACAGTGAATTGCTTCTTCTGTGAACAATTATCCAAGTAGCCAGTTCTACAGCTCTGAATATAAACTACGTTTGTAAATCCCTTCTTTATTTACAGAATGGGAACATGCAGACTTCTTTCTGGTAGTGGAAATGTGAAAGGATTATGACTTTTTTGAAGTTTCAGCTCCTGTACTTTGGATGTCTCAACGTAGTTATTACCTGTGACTTGAGAGAGCCTGAAGAGAAGCAGAGTTCACCAGTCCAGTGAACTGGTGGTCTGGCTTTACTTTTTAAGCTGGACGAATTAAAATAAATGAAATGCCTAGGTAGGCAAAAAAAGTGTATTAACAGAGTATTAAAACCTTTATTTTTAATAACATTTGGGACAGAATAGAACCCTGAAAACAATGTAGCATATGAAGCAGAAGTTTCTTTAAAGCAACTGTAATGCTTCCTGCAGAAAAGCTACTTGCAGCACAAGTAAAGCTTTGGGGATGTTAGTGTTTGCTCCGTCTCAGTCAGAGCATTTTAGCAACATTTTCTGTTTATTGTTTTATTCCCTATCTGCTCAATACTTGCACATTCCCTTTTATAGTCTTAATAATCCTAATTGTTTCAGTCATCTGGATGCAGCCTGTCATGGGAGTGAACTGGGCAGTAACGGGATGTCCCCTGTACGCGAGGAACGCCCTGCTGCTGGCCGCGCTCCCTCGGAGCGGAGGGACACTTGCTCAGAGTGAATTCAGTGCTTACAGCTGGTTTCATGCTATGTCTTCTCTGTAAAAGTCGCATGTAAATGGATTTTCCTCTGCTTCTTGACTGCCATGCAGAGGAGTGGTCTGCCTGCTGGGACATGCTGACATGTCTGTCACGTAGCCTCTTGTTCCTGAAAAATTTAATCCCGGATACATAGGAGTGAGTGTATGTGGGAAGACACACAGCCTTTACTTAATCCTTCTGAGACACATGTGTGGGAAAGGAGGTGTAGCGATCTCAGGAAGCTTTGCTAAGATGCTGGTTTTACTCAGTCATGTTTGGTGAAGTTGTGGACATCCCGTAACAGCAGAAATGAGTTTTTAGTTATCTGTTAAGTAAACCTTTGGAAATGGGTTGTAAATAACCTGTGCTACACGTCTCTTAAATGGGGAAGGGGTGGGCAGTATGGAGCGTGATGAAGTGTTTCCTAGCATCGCCAATTTCAAAGTGACATTTTGCTGTGTTTCTTAGGGAAGCGGTGTTTAATTTATTTTTGTATCCCAACATGACCGTTCAACAGAAAATCTTGTCCTGAAGAGCTGTTGGTGTTCTGTTAGTGTGGGGAGAGGCCTCTGCAGAGGGTGGGGAGCTGCACGCTGGAGGTGTGCTGCTCGTCTCTTCCTACAGACTACCGCCTCTGTAACAGAAAGGAGTTCTCAGATCTTAATGCGCGTGGGATGTGTTGCAGCCCGCAGCAGGCTAGTCTTTGCTTGTCTGAGGACACAGTAATGATGGACATTACAGTGTGTGATATCATACTGACATCCTCTCTTGCAGGGGAAAAAAATGAAGAAAGAGTAAGTTCTGAACAAGCAACCAAGCCCGCTGGAAGCAGGGAGGCCAGGCGCTTCTTTTCAGGTGATGAGGAAAGTGATCGTGCGGTTGATAGTACAAAAATTAAAAGACAGCTTTCTGCTAAGTTGACTCCCTTAAATACCGATGTACCAAACAAAAACAACTATAACAGCAGAATCCCAGGAATGACGAAGGAAAAGAGAGGAACAGAATATGGAGAATTGAATACGTATCGGCAGGTTTACAAGTACTCTTTAAGGTCAGGCAAACGACTTCAAGACAAGCATTTAACAGAAGAACCGTCAAGCAAAGATGAGGAAGAGGAATCCAGTGAAGATATCCCGCTCTATATCAAAAGGAAAAATAAACCTTTATCTAAAAAAGAGACTCAAAACTGTAGATCCTCCTCGAACTGTAAAAGCTCACAGGATGATGCAAACAAGGTATCGTGTGAACGAAGGACAGTAAAACACTCTACTGCCTCCCATAATGTGCCATTGAGGCAAAGCGTGCCTGGATCCAGTGATGGTTCCGGTTTACTTGAAGGAAAAACACCTTCTGGTGACTCTAGTGCTTCCCATCTGCCTGATAAGGCAAGGAGGACAAGAAGCAGCATGAGCCCTCCGAGGTTTTTGCTTGACTCTGACACTGAGCCTGAAACCAGTGAAGAGGAATTTCGAGTGAAAGAAAAGAATTCAAAAGTATCTGATAAAAACTCAAACACTAAAGTTTCTAATACTGCCAAGTCTTCAGCAGCAAAAGCAAGAGAACCCGAGAGGGAAAAGGTGCGGAAATATCTAGAACTTTTTCCACAGGCAGCTGATGGTTGGTCTGAAAAGGAATTACAGAAGCTCCACAGGCAAGTGGCTGCCCCATCTTCATAGGGAAAAGATTTCCTCGGACATCGGGAGGCATGATATACTGGGGGGTTGGGTGGTCTGGATTTTTCAGTCTCTTTCACATTATGTAAAGGTTTCCTTTAGGTTTTAATTCCCTCTTACAAAATTTTGGTAACAAATTAAAAAACAGTGAAATAAAGGAGACAGCTGAGTAGTTTCTAAAGTAACTGTAGACGCGTGAGTACAGCAGCACTTACCACTGTCATCAGTGTAAAGTGAGAGGAACCCATTAGGCAAAATTTCGTTAATCTACTCTACCTGTTTTTCAAAAGCGCATACTTAATCTTATTAGAAATGATAAACATTCCTACGAGTAACACTGAAAAACACAAGTACGTAAATAATATGGTAAAAGTATTCATATTTACGGTTTAGACAGCAAGTCAGAGGTAGCGTATTCTCTCCCCTGATGGAATAAAATGTTAAACATGGCGCGCTATGTATTTAAATTTTGTAATGGGGAGACTGGCTGCAAAAATGTTTGTTTAATGCATCGTCCAACAAACTTAAAATTACTGGGCAGTATTTAATACATACAGTAAGTAACAAAGTGACCGAGTTTGGGTTTGTTTCTTCTAGATTACAAACCTGAAAAGGCACGAGCTCACGTCTTGGGGGTTGGGGGGACCTGCTGCAAATAAGGAAAAAAATTTCTCTTGTAACAGCAGTTAGCTGCAATTGTTCAAATTTGCATATTTTAAAGTGTCTGGACAAGACACCAGAGACAAGATTGTCTCCATCCAAGGCGCAGTGTCCTTTCTCGGAAGGGCAGCTGGTCTCTGGGAGTGTTGCGCCCATTCTCTGGCATGACGAAGGCTGTGGCTTTGCTCTCTCGGCAGGGCCGTTGCTTCCTTTCCAAAGCACAAGAACGGCTTCTGGGTGGAGGTGGCCATGGCGGTGGGGTCTCGCTCTGCTGAAGAGTGCCATCAGAAGTATGTAGAAGAGCGAGAGGCAAAAGGCTCCCAAATGCATGCCAAGAAGACCACCACTTCAGGGAAAGCAGAACAGAAAGGTACTGATATGTGGTTCTGGGTATTTTTTTGTCTTTAAGGAATTTCAAATTCAGTATTGAATATGCAGTGAAAGGCACAGACGTAAACACACATCGGAGTCGGATAGTGAAGAATGCTGTCTGCTATAGCGCGAAGGCTTGTTGCAGAGCTTGGAGGGTGTCCTAAATGACTGAGGTAACAAGAAGAGAAAGGATATTTTTAGAGTCTCGGATTTTTGGCATGATGGGAAGACTTAAACTGGCCTTGTCACCTAAGGGAAAATGGCTATTTATATCTTAAGAGGCACTTGGAGGCCTGGTAGATAAGAAGCTGCTTGTAGATCTGTCTCAAAAAGATTATGGGGTGCTTGGATGTGCTCAGGGCAGTGTGGAGTAAGAACAGGGAAGTGATGTCTGGCACCGAGGCGCCTGTTGCTGTTGTCTGTCCAGTTCTGGAGTCAGTAATTCATGGTTACAGACAGCAAGTACGCCCTGAAGTGAAAGGCACAGGATGCTCAAGCCGGTTATTTAACAGTTATTTAACACGGAGGAGGTTACGATGACGCTTCTGTAAGTGCTCAGGTAAGGAAGGCCACCTGACAGCAGCTCCTCTGGCTGACAGAGAGATGCTGTGGCTCAGTCATCGGAAGGTGAAGCTGTAAGTGTTACACAACTGTGGGCAAAGACCACTCTACGGATGTTTCTCGGTGGTTAAAGCTGTGCATGTGTCTCCATTTACTGAAAGCATTAAAATCATTTTTTCTGCCCAAACGAGGCAATTCAGGTTACTCGCAGTTACTGGACTTCACGCGGGAAGGCGTGTCTCCAGTTCTGTAGCCTCCGCAACGCAGAACAGAGCAGGTCACCTCGGTGGGTTTCCCTGCCGTTGAAGTCAGTGAACTGTGATTTTTGTGCAGGCTTGGAAAAGCAGCAGATTGAGGGTCCAAGCGCAGGACAGAGCACTTGATATTTACCTGAATGTTTCTTTGAAACGTTTGTTGCGGTTACAGAATTGATGCCCAGCAGATTCTCAAATAAGTTTTGTAATGAATTTTATTCAGCTGTGATAGTGGTGGTATTATTCTCGAGCATTTTGGAGCATAGATAGGAACCATTTTATTTTGACTGTTAGCATGGTATCAAAATTCGTTGCACTTCTGTGACTATGAAGGCTTTTTCTAATGTTGCTGTTCACTTCTCCATGGCTGATATCCTGCAGACAACTTTCCCATTTCACCCTGGTATTTGACGTTATCCGGCTCCAGACTCTTCTATTAGCAAGACACAGTTGTGGTTACCGAGCGGTGGTAAAGGGTTGGTCTGCCACAGCAGTTTTCAGATGTTTCGCTTTGAGGAAAGCAATGTTTGGGATCCCTCGGACTCACCTGGGCCTTTCAGTGCTAACACGCTCTAAAATGACTGTAGCAAAGCAAAGGGCTAAATCCAGTCCTGCGTGATACTTAGCAAGGATCTTCCTTGGCAGTTAGGAGCTGCTCGTTGGCCTTCACTCAGGAGGCGAGAGCATCCTGCTAATGATGAGTCTTAGCAGAGACACAGACAGGCTTGGTTCCTCTGATAATCTGTGAACTGTGGATTAATTTTCTTCTTCGCTTGACTGCCTGCATGAGCAGCTAATTTAGTTTTTGTATGGAGGTGAGGATATTGGGAAGATGTTCTTCTAAATTTGCCCCGAAAGTCACTCATAATGGAAAGGAGAGGATGGGAATATGGACACCAGCGGAAGCAACAAAGCTCTTTCTTTCCTTCAAGTAGGTTTAATGGCTCATTGTTTAGGTGTGGTAATTGGATTAGGGTTGGCGAAGGAGACAACTGTACATGCTCGTCTCAGATGAGCATTCCCGAAACCTCACATCGAGGATGGTGAATTGGTCTGTGTGCAGGACGGCCTTTGTCTGAGCACTTCGTGCCTCTTGACGTGGGTGATATATCTTAGTGTCTTTTGTCTCGGAAATGCAGGTACAGGGAGTACGTGTTCAAGTCATGATAAAGTAGCTGCTGTAGGTATGACACTCGCAAGTAAGGCTCTAGACTAAGCTTGTGATCAAGATGTAGTAGAGAAATTCTTTTTGAAAGCATAAATTGTTTAAGAACTCAAAGGATCACAGAGCTATGATGTTTCTGCAAAGAAGAGACTGGACTCTGTATCACCAGCATTGATTATAGTTAGCGGATTTTAAACCGTGCTACATAACTGATGTCTTAGAACAGTTGATATTTTGATTCATCTAGACAAGAAAGAACCAGTTGCGATAACTGCCAAAGTGGGAACCTTGAAAAGAAAGCAGCAGATGAGAGATTTCCTGGACTATTTGCCAAAGGACAACCATGACGATATTTTCACTGCGACGCCCTTTCAGAACAGAAGAGTAAAGGTAAATCTGGGAAAACAGTATATCTATCTGTGTGCTTTTCTGGCTGGTATTTCAAGGGTGTCTTAGAAGTCTGATGGTTCGGTTCCCTCAATAAAACCTTGTGGATTGGGGGGAAGAGGCTTATTTCCTTGATTTTGTTATTGCAGTACTTAGATTGCCGGCAGTGAGAACACATGGAAGGTGGCTTCTGTAGATGAGGACTGCCGCTGAATGGATGTGTAAAACCAGTCTATGGTGGGGTGTCCTTTCTGCCTCTGGGTGGGAGGGACTCTGGTGCTGTGAAGCATTGGTTGTGTGGTGGTAGTGCTGTGCTGGGGCCGACCATTGGACCCCCGTGATGCGGAACTGGGTGCTTTCTAAAGTCATGCTCATACTTGATGGGATTTTTTTTTCCCTTTCTCTCCACTCAGCGCATCCCACACTTAAAACCACTTGTCTCTCGATGCTCTCTGTGGGTGGGGGTCTCTTTGGGAGTTCTGTTACGCTCTCGCCCTGGCCCTTGCCTGTTTACTCGCTGTCCTGTTCGGGCTGGGGAGCGGCCCGGTTCCCTGGGGAGGCTGGTTTTCAGCAGCCAGCGCAGGAGTGCCCTCCGTGGCAGCCCCAGACACATGCAGCAGGTGCAGCACTGGAGCCGGGAAGCGTTACCCAGTCCCTGCGGTAAACACCTGCTCTGCTGTGGCGAAGCCCAGCTGTGTACCCTAGATGTTGGTTAAGACTCTCTTCATTTTTAAAGAGAAAGCCACTTATTTATTCAAATAATAATCCCATGCCCCCCCGAGAATTTCTGAAGTTTATTTTGTGACGCACCTTTCTCTTTGCTGTCACCTGACCAAGCTAGCTCTGCCTATTAAAGCCAGCGCCCCGTTCCAGCAGGGACTCCAAAGGGCACCTGTATGGCTCGAAACGTTTGTTCTTTTGTGGATTTCCTTTATGGCAACTGTGTGTCCCTTATTCTGGCCCACATCCAGAATACAGTAGCACCAGGGCTCATTGGAAAGTCCACATTTAAGCAGCAGTAACTTCATTGCTTTCCGTGAACTGCAGTGTGCTATGGAGAATCCCCGTGGCTAGCGTGAGTGGATTGCCAGCGAAAGAGTTGATGGATCCATGTCCAAGACTCCCTGTTTTTGCAGAGGGAGTCTCCAGGAGACTCTTCCTTTGGTAGAATACAATTTCAGCCAGCGATTCAAAAGGGTTCTCCTTTATTTCTCTTCTCCCCCCCACCCCAAATTCATTTTGCCCAGCTTGTGCTGTGCAAAAGAAACTAACCTCCTTCTGTAGCATATGGTAAGATGCACCTCCAGAGAGAAATTCTGTGTGTTTAGGAGTCATGAGTGGATTCCCCTTCCGTGAACGAGTCCAGCCTCCCCTTGAACACATGCAGACTCTTCACACCTGCAGCTTCTTGTGCTAAGTTCCAGAGCCAAATTGTTTGCTGTGTGAAGAAGTGTAATCTTTTATTTGATCTGAACTTGTATCTGCTGACTTTGTCATCCTCTCCTCATGGGGAAGAGACAGTGACGAGCTGTCCTGGCCCGTGTTCACCCCTGATGCCAGTTATAGCTCTCCCCTCCAGGACCTGCTGTGCTTTAGATCATCTGTGATGCTCCTCCCTGAACCTTTCCAGTTCTCCTTTTTCTTCAAAATGGAAGGACCAGGAGTTCACAAAGTAATCCTGAAATCCTCCTCCTGAGTAATAATGGCCAGCTTTGAGCTTGTAATTTTAATCAGAAATTATTTTTTCAAATGTAGTAGCAGCCAAAAAAAGCCAGCAAAATGTTGGGCACCAAGGGGAGGAGTATTAAGAGCACAATGGAGGCATCATTTGGCTGCCATGTCGAGTCCTTGCGTACCTGCATTCTGTGTACTGTGCGCATTGCTGGCCTCTGCGTCTCACGAGGGACACAGTGGAGTCAAAACCGCAACTGAAGCGAGCAAGGGAATGGAGCAACTGCCCACTGAGGAGAGAATGGAGTCTGGGACTCCTGCCTTTGGGGAAGAGGGACGTGGCCAAGGTTCAGAGTCGTGGAGAGGCTGTGTCCTGTTGTCACTCTGAAACAGACCTGTGAGAAGCCTTTTCAGCAGACTTTTGTTAAAAAGGGCAGGTCATTGATTGCTCTGCTGTGGCTTTGTAGTTGCCAACGTTCCGGGGAAGCCAGGATGATGACAATGACTTTGCACTTACGGATAACCCGATCACACCTTCTTCAGCTGTCTTCCCTCTGGTGAAAACCCCTCAGTGTGAGCATATCAGCCCTGGTATGCTGGTACCCATCAACAGGTAGGAGCTCCTGCTGCTGTCCCTCTGCTAACCTTTGCCTTTCTCCTTTTCCCCAAGATTGTTTTATGTCTTCTGAGAAAGATCACTCGTGGATCTGGGCCACCAGTTCACTTGCAGACTTAGAGCGTGCATAGGAAATCCTGCGGTCCTTGGGGGATTTGTTTAAAGAAAGCTCTTTCCTTCGGCAGCGTGTGCAGTTTGGGCTACTCAACTAAACGTGGGCAACATAACCAATGCCGACTGCACGTCCTTCTACTCTTGGAGAGAGAGGGTCATGATTTGGGCTTCAGCCTCAGCAGAGCCTCCAGTCTCTGCTCATTTTGAGTCTTAAACCAGTTAACCCAATTGCTTCAGGCTTTACTGAAACAAACTGGAATTATCTTGATATTTGCAGAGTAACTGGAATTTTATCTAATGGACAAGAAACAAACATCATCTGGGAAAATGGTGAAGCTTTGTCTGACATTTGCATTAGGAGTTCCAGCACGTGATCTAATTAAATGCTTATGTCTTGTTATACTCCCAGAGCTGCTGTTATATTTAATTGACCAACAACTGTTTTTAATGGCCATGCTGATTTTCTTTCCGAATTGGAGCTGTATGTATGCATGATGCCTTTACCCATATCCAGCGGATTCTGCAGGCAGCACAGGAGTGACCCTAACGCGCTTGATTACATCTGCAGGGATGATTACGACAGGCACATATTCCGCATGCAGAAGAACACGCAGGGCAGCAGAGGCACCTGGGACAAGGTCAAGAAGAAGTCGGTAATGCTGGTTTCCTTGAACGTTGCCTAGTTGCACCTCAACACTGCAAAGCTTTGCTAAGCAGCAGGCGAAAGAATCTCGGGATCACAGATTAGTTGCGTGTATTCAAGATGGAAAATGGGACCCCTCCCCTTCTTCCTCCCAAGCTTCTGGGTTTTGTCCTGGAGAAAAGTTCTCTTTGTTAGAGAAGAGCTATTTCTTGGCAGGATTGAATACATTGCTCTCTTTAGGATTTGTAACCACTCCTGAAATCTGCGATCTTTAGGTACATTGAAGTTCCTGCTGTGTTCTTCTGTACAGTGGGAAAGGACACTATTTCTGTCAGATTGTCCCTGAATTTATGTATTTATTCCTTTGGTATCCTGGGTTTTGTAATTCTTCTGGCTTCTCTGTGAAAAGCTGAGATCCCAGAAGCAGAAAAAGGGCTTGTACCGCCAGTTCAGTGAAAGCATGTGTGGTAGCTGAACAGTTTAAATTTGTAGTGACAATCCAGTGTAGCGATAGGGCAGCTTAATTCCCGTAAGACTGAGTCTGTGCCAGTTCCCCCCAGCTGTTCAGAGGTTCCTGTGCTGGTGCTGCAGCAGCTGCTTGAGCAGAACCTTTCTGTCCTTTTCATCAGGGCGGAAGCGTGCTTGGAACGCCAGCGTCGCGCAGGACAGAGTTCACTTTTGATAAAAGTAAGTACTCTTTGTTTCTCCTTCTTCAGTACAGGCGCCTTCACCACTTCACCCCTGGCTTGTTGGGGAGCCACAGTCTGGGCCTTTAATAATTTTTCCACAGTTTCTTTCTCATAAGTGTCTTTTGCTTTTTGGACCTTCTGTAACTGCTCGTCCAGCCCAGGCACACACTAATCATCCCCGTTCTCTTATTGCAGAAGTGGCACAGCCCTCTGTAGGGAAACTCTTCGTGGCTGAGGCAGCAGATTCATCAGATGAAGAACAGGACGATTCCTATTTTTCTGTTTAATGAACTCTGGATTTTATTAGTTCAACACTAAGCCTCTTGTATGAAGCAAAAGGGTTTGGCCACCCCGCTGAGATGTTACAAGTTCAGCCTGGAAAACCTGACCTGTGGTGTTTTTATGTGTTTTAGCACCATTCTCATCTTGCCACCTGTCCACGTTTGTCGTTTTCCGTGTGTACAAAGTGGTACTTCCTTGCCCAGGCTCTTCCTTCCCGTTGCCCTGTTTCTGTTGGGGGAGGGAGAAATGTACTGGGATACCAATTACTGGCAAGTTTTGATTCATTTTAAGATAAGATGAAATATCTTTTGGGCTGTATAATAAATTTATAATAATACAGTCTGTAACTAATTTGCATTGCTTTTTAATTTCCTCTACCGAGAGTTTGAATTTTTACATTTACTTAATGTAATAAAAAAGGACATGCTGCTTTTACTTTCTGGGGAGGAGAAGTGGGATTCACAAGCTACCCATCGCTCTTGTTTTGGTTATCTGGGCCTGTACGTTCTCATCCTCTCTCGTTTTTACACAGGCATGCAGGGCTGACAGCAGGTCTATATTAGAATCATAGAATTGCTGAGGTTGGAAGGGACCTTTAAGATCATCGAGTCCAACCATACCCTAACCTGACAAAACCGCTCTAAACCATATCCCCAAGTACCACGTCTGCCCTTTTTTTTAAACACCTCCAGGGATGGTGAATCCACCACCTCCCTGGGCAGCCTATTCCAATGCTGGATAACCCAAATTCTGTCAGCAAAGTTACTGATCTCCTTTCATGTCCCTCTCGCCCCTTCACAAACATGCTCCAGAAAGGACTGGGAAGGAATAAAAATGAGCTCTGCCGGGCAGGCACAGCGTGGCAGCAGCGAGCTGTAGCCTGGCCCACAGCAGCCAGGCTGGGCGCTGGAGGAAGGCACTGGGCAGTCACCCCCGCCTGCAGCCAGAGCCGGGGCGAGCAGCGAGGCCGTGGTCGCAGGGGTGGTAATGAGGAGATGGCAGCCGTGAGGCCACCTAAGGGCAAGGGAACATCCCTCTCTACTTCAAAGCCAGCAACCCCGTCAGCATTCTGGGCAAGAAGAATAAGGCACACCTGGCAATTCACTTTTGTCCCAGGAGACGCAGGTACCGATCCTGCACTAAGTGACAACTGCAGGTAGGGTCCTTCTCTGTCACCACCTTTCTGCTTTACTTTGCCAAAACACTTCAGCCACTATTCTCATTTCTAAAGGCATTTTGGAATGCTCATACTCAGCAAACACAACCATTCACATTCACCCCGTGCCGACAGGGCACTGTGGAGGCACCGTTCTGTGGCACAGCGTGCGACCCTGCTGGGGGCAGGCAGGTGAGAGGGCCCAGCGGAGAGACAGCCCTGCCTTAGGTGACAAACAGAAGTGGATGTAGCATAGCAAAAGCCCTGATGTTTCTGCAGGGATTTATTTACATATTTTACAGTGAATCAAAACTCAGTAAAGTGCAGTTAAAAGAAAACAAAGGGTCGCTCCCCTGAGCTCTTGGCAGCTGCGTTGCTTCTCCCCTTAGCACAGAGGTCCTCGGGCAGCAGCTGTGCATCAAAACCGTAGTGCAGGTAGCGGTAGATCTCCTCTGCCTTCTGTGGGCTGACCTGGGCACCAGTGGCGATGTCCAGCGGGGAGCTGTAAGAGACCACAGCGGGGGGGCACCTCACCTGCAGCTCTTTGGAGTCCAGTGGGCGATACTGGGACAAAAGGGGAAACTGCCAGGGGGCAAGAATTGTCCAGTGTGAAGAGAGCAAGAGCACGAGCTGCTGGCGGTCACCTCTCGCCAGGTTTCTGAGGGCTGTGAGCTAAGCAAGCCTAGGAGTGCTGCAGAGAAACGGGAATGCCATGAAAGGGGAAAGGAAAAGGTTCGGCAGTGGGCGGACTGGGGGAAGCAGAGCCTGGGTCAGCAGCCTGGGCTGCTCAGCTGGAAGAGACTGAGAATGGCATCAAGAGCAGTGCAGGACCAGTGTGGGGACAGGGAAGCTCCTGGGGAGCTCCAGCACTAACAGAAAGGTGCAGAAAGGATTTCTAGGCAGCTACCCCAGCAGCAGGCCCCGGATGAGAGAGAGGAGCGAAAGGAAAGCGCTTGGCCTACAGCTTTGCTGTTACCTGTTGGCCATCTTCTTCACGGAGTCAAAGCGGTGGCACATATTGAGAGCAGCCAGGTAGCTGAGATTAGGAATACTCAGGTAGAAGTTGAGCATTTCCCGTTTGTGACCCTCCACCTCTGTTGGCACATGAATGGCGGCGTCTTTTCTTTGCTCCACCAAAGCCAGGTCTTTCAGCAAACCGGCCGTTTCCTCTTGGCAAGAGCTAAAAAGGATCCGGACCCCAGCCTGGACCAGGGCTGAGAGCACACCATCGTAGTACTGCGTCCTCTGGAAAAATCGTGTCGTTTCTCCTGCAGAGTGGAAATAGAGAAAACCCAGTGAGATTTTACTGTAAGTGCTAAATGACTGCAAAAAATCTAATATGAATCACTTGCAAAGCAAAATGGCTCAAAGATGCCCAGCTCTGAGAACCCTCAAACAAAAAACGAGATGAGGGAAAACATCTCACTGAAAGGAGGCAGGAGGTGTCATGGGAGCTGGATTTACGCCATTATTTGAGAGGTAGAGTTTAGGACTTAACACTGAAAATGCAAATTAAACATCATTAGGAGAGAGGATTAGGAGGAACACGTGGTAAGTGATGAACAGGACAGACCACAGAAATCAGAAGAGGTGTTGTAGAGCCACAAAAGTAAGAATGCACTTGAGCTCTGTGTCAAACAAGAAACAGCAGCACTCCGAAAACAGTGTCACGAGAAAAAATGGACAAAACCACTGAAAACAAATGACACCTTCCGCAGAAGGGTAAAAAGGCAGCTCAAACACAACCCACTTATCTACAGTTCCCCCTGAGAAGCTACATCTTCAGTGACCGATTCTATCATTGTTTCTGTATCTGAACCATCAATAAATTAGATTTATGTCACAAGAACAATGCTGCATCCACAACAATTTGGTTTCAGTAGTGGGGTTTTATATCCCAGAACATCTGTAATTTAATTGGTGCTGTGAGCTCTAGTCCCATCTTCTATGAAGCAGGTGCAAGGAAGCCCTCTCAATTATCTTCTACATGGCAGTGAGAATAGACAGCGTTGGTAAAACCATTTGATTGTGTCATTTGGATCTTAGGATTAAAACAAATGGCTTGTCCAAACTATATAAATTAAAGAAATAATCTTGAATTTTCCACAAATGTTTAATCAAGTCAGGAGGTGTCTTTGAGGCTGCTCTATCCTGTGCTTTGTGACACAAAGCAATAGCTCAAACACAGGCTTCCCAAAGTCACTCTTTGTAGGAGTGCTCTTTTTGTCTTTTTCTAAAAACTGATTTCATGCAGGTGATTATCTTTTGCTTGTCCAAGCAGCAGCCACTACCTGGTTTGGTCTCTGCATTGCGGAGGCAGACTTACCCCCTGCGGGACGGGGTGCTCAGGCCGGCTACCATCCTCACCGGTGCAAAACCGTGAGAGGTTTCCTGTACAGTTTGACAGATGCCACGCGTGAGGTTACTGCTAGAAAAAATACTTCAAGTCCACTATGTTTCTAGTGCTGAACACTGGCTGTGCTTGTTCCTGTATTGTACTGTTCTCCCCTTGTTGAAATCTGTTGTGAAGTTGGGGGTTTTTTGCACATATTCATATGCAGTTATAAGTGTTTGAGTTAATAATTACCAAAGCAGGGGAAAGCAAGTTAAGTAATGTTTCCCTCTGGATCCAGTTGTGTATCACTGCTGATATTAAATGGCCTTCAAAAGCAAACCAAATTTTAATGTTCAGCTGGTGACCTTATTAATGTAATATACCTACAGAGACTAAAATACAGGTTTTCAATCTACTTTGCATCCCATATTATACACAAAGCCCGTGTGGCCAGTGCAAGCCCTGAGCAGACCAGCGCGTCGCCACGCCTGGGAACACCCACCTGTTCGAATCCTGTCCTTTTCCACAATCACACATATTCTCTCAAACATGCTCTGCAGGCGCTGGATCCGCTGGGTGACTTTACTCCTGTTCCCAGCGTTCAGCAATTCCGACAGGAATTTCCTTTCCACAGCCATGCGGTTGCTGACGATGTAATCGCTGCTGCTCAGCGAGCAAACCTGCACCTTCACTCCATGAACGGCCTTCAGGGAAGAGATCACCTCTGCGCCAGAGGAGATCTCACGGCTGTCGACCAGGATACAGAGCGAAGGTTTTTTCTCCAGAGGGTCATGTGAAAACAGAGCTGTAGCTGAAGAGGGGTTTGCAGAAGCCGAACAAGGTGGAACTGAAGTGCTCTTGCAGGTGTTCTTCAAAGAACTTTCCACCTGTAAATGTTGAAAAATTACACAGTATTTCTAAGAGATCACAGAAGCATAAGGCCAAAGAAAAACACACCAATAAAAAAATTTTTTTTTTTTGTTTTCAAATCCTGATACTTAACAGATACACTTTGCTCCATGGTTTTGTTTTGTTGGTTTTTTTTTCAAAAATCCAATTAATAAAATCTTTTTTAAAAAGTGGGGTTTTTTGATATTGCAAAACATAAGTACTTTCAGATTAACACTTTAATGCCCTATAAACAGTCTCTCAAATTGGTTGATCTAATTATTTAGCAGCTTGAATGACAGAAGCATTCAGCCTTCAGTAACGAGTTCAGTAAAAATTGAACACTGTAAATGATACAAGTCAGGCAGAAAAGTGTAAGAGACCATAGATCCAACTTCAGACTATGAACAGGTCTTAAGGACCGTGAACAAGCATTTCATAACTACAAACCCCAAAGAATTAGTGGACACTGCCTACTGTTTGAAATGGATCCATATTCCTCCATGATTGTCAGACTCAAGACAGTATCTGATCCACAATTTTTATTTATTGACTGCTGAGATACTCTCAGAGTTATCCCATGAGTACAAAAGCTTCTGTACCAACGAAAAGGGAGACGACGTAAAGCCGTACAAGCAGAACTGCTCCTTGACCACCAGAAGCTCACTGGCTCTTGGTGCGGTATTGCTGACAGCCCTCAAAACCACAGGGCAACAGGACAGGTTCCCCCCGCGTGGGACTCTTTAGCAAAACCTGAGGTGAGAGGAAGGTCCTTGTTTTGAATTAACACTGACCTCAGTGGGAGCCTGGAGATCCTCTTTCCCCGAATTGGACCTAGTGAGAGGTGGTGGAAAGTGTGTGCTCCTGACTCGATGGTCTGGGTGAAAATCCAGCATTTCAGACACTGAAGCTTTCAAGCCGAGAAGCATCTCACTCTTACTCTCCACAGCCTGAGGAACACTGGTTTCCCCAGCAATTTTTTTGTGCTGTGCAGAAGAGACCGAAGGCAATGACTTGGGTAACTTAGTATTGCCCTGTTCTGCCCTGGAACACTCCGTTTTCATGGGCTTTTCACTGGTGACGCTTGTTTCTTCCCCACTGGAATCACTGAGAACAATAATTCGGGATGGTTTCCCCTTTTGCACTGGGACAGAATAGCTCTCTTCCATCCTGGCTTGGTTTAATTTTTTTCTGCGGCGAGTGAGGTATTGTTTTTTCCCACTAGTAAAATTCTCATTATTTAGGAGATCAAAATTAACACACACTTCCTCCTCACTAGATTCACTTTTTCTGCAAGTTTCCTCTTCCTCCTCTCCGACACAGAAACTATCTTCTGCGTAAGTCTGGTCTTGCTCAGGAATCTGCAGCGGGGGAAAACCAAAGCCAGTAAGTTTTGAAACACTAATGATCTTGCTCCTCCTCTCTATAAAGGCCCTTTGCTTATGCAATCCATCCTACGCTTGCGGGGCGCAGGGGCCCCGAGCCCCTCCGAGCCCCCCGCTGAATACGCTCTGCAGTTCCTGAGCTCCTTCCCTGGAGAGCCCCACACGCTCCTCGCTGCGCCTGCAACCAGCGCACACTCAGACTTCCGTCAGGCCCATGATTCGTCACCAGAAAGCTTTTAATGGGAATATTAAGTGTAGTATCGCAAGATGCTCCCTGGCTCGCTGATACTGCTATCAAACAGGCGGGGGTGACAGACGGGAATGTCTCCCTGGCATGTCCCTGCACAGGGGGAAGGACTCTGAGCCGCCACGCTTGCACACTCGGGACAAGTTGTGGTTTTGCACGAAGAAAGGCAGATTCCACACCTGATGGCACGTGCGTAGCGAGCTCCGCAGCACACGCACAAGGCTTGCTGGCAGAAGCACCTTATGATGCCTTTACGATGTGGAAAATGAAATGGCAATTCAAGCTTTGCATTTTCAGCAACACTCGGCCTCAGCCGAAACAGGAGCAAACCTGACACTAATAAGCGGAGGCTGCTTGGGCATCGAGTCCCGTGTGTTCTTCTCTGCTTGCAAATAATCAGTCAGCACAACTGGGATTTTTGTGTGCTAACAAAAAAAGAAAAACATGATTTATCCTTTTCATCAAATATAGATCTCTATTTTCTTGTGATGAAGGCGATATAAAAACCAGGAATACAGGATGCAAAGAAAAAAAATGGAGTGGTGGGAATAAGGAATTTTTTTATCCACCTTTGATGAAAGGTGGATGATAAGGAACCATCCTGAGCATCCATTTTTCCCATTCTGTTTCTAAAAAATACTGTGCAAGTGATTTCTGTCATGTGATGTCTGAATTGTTCAGAGTAAAACAGAACCCAGAAGACAGATCACGTAGGAAATGTCTCAGCTGAGCACTGTGCGGCATTGACATGGAGGGGGAACACAGCCAGAGGTGACAGAAACCAAACCAACCTGGGAGCAGGCAGGGTAAGAAGTTAACATTTCGAAAGAAGCTCCATTACGGTAATCCAGCAATGTTTCACCGGCACTTTTCTGAGTAGACAGAATTAGTGCATAACGATAACGGTATGTAATAGGGCAAGAGCTTGGCTAAGGATCTGCTTTGGGGGGGTCATTTGGGCTCAGTAGTTGCCCCGTGTGGCAGGGGCACAACTAGCATCGGGGGACCACGTAAAGGGCCAGTCTCCAGTAACACTGGGGACACTGGACAGCAGGGGCACCCTGCCAGAGAGTGCTGGGGAGCAGCAGCAAGCACTGTTAAACATGCTACTTTATTTTCCTATAGATGTTTCTCACCTTACATTTCAGGAGCTAACCTTCTCACTGCTAGAGAAAATTTGATCTCTTGGCACCGCTGCTTGTCTGGCAACAAGAGCACAGGGCAACTGACAGCCCGCTGGGTAACAGGAATGCACCCTGACTGTTACACCTCTGTCCGGGGGTGGCCTGTTTCACCAAACTGGGAATGCGCTTAAGAGACTGGAAACGCCACACACTGGGTGAGAGGACTCATCCTCAGAAGATTTCAGTCAGTATCCTCTGTGACAGTGGGTGACAGCGGAGAGGGGGAGATAAGCATCTGACCCTGGGAACACCATGCAGTCCTACACCCATCAACAATGAGCACCGCTCTTCAGTGAGAAGACCGGGGACTGGGATGCTTTCGCTTCAGACTGGTTGACAGCCTCTCACCAGCTGGACAACAGAGTGTGTATGCTTCTATCCAAGCCTAAGTGCCTGCACTCTTTAACTTAAAAATCAAAATGAAGTCACAAGTCTTTTGTTAGAACTTATTATTTATCAATAATAGGCTGCAAACTACACTTCAAAGTAGGATTAGAACCTAAATGTGGTCACACGCAATCAGAATTTCACAAGGACAGCAGTCATTTCATTTCATACCTGTGAGAAAATTGCCATGCTGTTGAATTCACGGTGAACCATTTTGTATCTGTTGCCAAGAGCTGGGCTACGCACCGATTTCAGGTAAACTCCTTTCATCTCACAGTCTGAGTTAAAACAAGAAGATAAAAGAGAATACAGTATTACTAAGGATACAGTTTTTAACTCATTATTGTTACATTGTGTTTTCCATATTAAGAAATTCCTTTATAGTCACACAAAACAAAGATTTGGGATTCTCCAGACATCTCTGAAAATCCCAAAGCAAAGGACTAGGTCTACCCAGGCTGCCGTCACGAAAGCTGCCACGCAGGTTTCCTCAGCAGGCAGAGCTCTGGATGCCCGTCGCAGGGAGAAGGGCAATGTTAACCGCAGCAAACCCAAATCACTCAGTTTTGTGTTGCAAGTCTCTCCCAAAACAGACACAACAACTGATTTCAGAGACTGTCTGAGAAAGGGGTGTGTTTAGTGAAGCCCTCACAGGATCTTACAGGGAAGAACTCACAATTTTGGTGGAGGAGAGAACCCCTCAGCAGTATCTGGGAACCTTAAATAGTAGTAAGATGACTCCATCATGCACATATCCCAGGGAAAGGCAAGGTTCACAAGCGCAGGGGTAAGTAAACCATCTCGGCCAACAACCAGCATTACCTTCTCAGCTCTGTCAGTGGCAACACTGTAATTTTATCTTTAATATTCATATTGTTATTTCATGCCATATTTTAAGTCTCTCTGTAGCAGAAGACCTGAAAGATTCAGAAATTTCTACGTGAAATGGAAAATTGTGGGTTTGTTCAGTCATAGTGGTGGAAGAGGGGGTGGGTGACTCTTAGCGAAATGCGATCTCCTGCCCCCGCAATGCCCAAACTGACTCCAGCCTGCCCAAAGCTATTGTAGAGACTCCAGCGAGGAACTCACTACATAAGAAAACCACGTGAATAAAAACAGAGAACAGATTTACCACAGCTGAGGAGGTTACTGCTTCTTAGCTGACACATGCTGACACAGTAGCTGACCGAATGGCCGTGCCTATCGCACAGCATTTGCTAAGCAACACGCCTTATCGTAAAACCACAAACAACTCTCCTCATTCACCGTTTAACACTTGCGTGACCTCCACATCGTCGTTCAGGAACTGAGCAAGTGAAGAGTCCAGCTCGTTCTCTGCGTCACTCTCATCAGATGAAACACCATCTGCATCTTGCTGGGACAGCTCAGCTTCTTCATCTAAAAACTGTCTTGCTGCATTCTAAAAGAGAAAAAAATCCAAACAAAACTTCAGTTTGACGCTGGCTCCCAATTAACTGATGTTACATATGAGACCTCCGATTAAATCGGTTCATGACTTCAGAACATCAGCTGCTTAAGTGGTCACAGATATTCAGCTTCTGGCTTTGGAAAGAGAATCCATCACAGGGAAAGGTGATGCAAAGAACCAAAGTTCAGTGAAATACAGGACAGCGCCCAAGTGTCTGTCCCACCAGCACGGAAGGGTGAAGCTGGTGCCCATTTCAAAGCACTGGCCAAAAGCCACCACAGTGTGTAGCCCTGTTTGCGCCTAGACTAGTTATAGTACAGGCAGAGTTTACTAACAGATTGCAGCTAAGCTACAAGAAATGAGTTTTACTCATTTTATTTGCTTTCAAAAGTCTGTTTGGATTTTGAAGTGCTGGATTACTCTGAACCTGAGCCCACTAGAAACATCAGATACAGACCTCACACTGGGTTGCCCGTTTCTGTTTAGGGCTTAGGATTGTTTCATGAATTCATCAGACAATGCAACTCATTATTGAGAAAATGCTCATCTTTCAGGGAAGATGAGGCACTTCACAGGTGAACTGCAGTCCAGGAGACATGATACAAACCTTGGCACTAAGTTCCATCAGAAACAGACAACAAAACTTTCACAAGAATGTACGTGGAAACAAGATAAATGAATTCAGGAAGATGTTTTGTCAGAATTACTTTGTATTAAGTTAACTTTTTCTTTTATTATTTCATCTATAAAATATCAAATTAAAATGTGAAAAAAACCAAAACACATTACGTGTCCCAATTACTCCAAAAGAATGATTTGTTTGACTTCAAAAATACTTTGAATAAAAAGCACAAAGCTTTAAATTGTTTAGTACGTGGCAGACCATGGCATCTTGTGCTACAATAAGTGACATCTCTGACTTTAAAATTTCCCTAAGTATTTTAATGATTTGCTTACACCAATTAGTAAGCCTGAATGACAGGCATTATTAATAGTTCCTTTTCTAGAACAGTTTTGATTATTCTGAAACACACTGGAGGTCACCTGTTTACAGGAAAGAACTCTCAGTGCTATTGCCAATTAGTCTTAATCCTTCTTACTTGTGAAGGACTATGGAGAGGACAAACCCCACAGCTTGAAAGCACTGTGACACCAGAAACTAACAGCTAAGAGTCTGGTCACGCTTGGGAAACAATAAATTACCAGGTTTTTGAATTATTTATTGAATCTTTGAATTCAGTGCTGGTGGCTATTTTGGTCACCTTGGACTTCTCACAGTCCCCATTAATCTAATTGCAGATCTCTGCTGCACTTACAACTCCATTACCTGTACTTCTGACAGAACATCAAACTGGTGGTGGACTGATCAGAACGATTTTGATGTCTTGGATCTTCTGTGGAATTCTGACGTGTTCATCACTATGGATGTTTAGGTAAGATGATAGGTGAAGGCAGAGTAGTATTTCATAGGTATACACACTGTCTTTCCTTTTGGTCTCACATTAAAAAAAATGTTTAAATAAAATTGAAAAATGGATTTTTCATCACTGGTACTATAGGGAAGTCTCCATAATGAAGATTATCTTTAAAACATTAAAAATATCCAAAATAATGTGTCCTGAAGCCCTGATAACAGTAATTTCTGCCTAGCGGAACCACATCCATGCATATTTAAGAGCTTTTTAAACTTAGTATGAACATATGATTCTGGCCCTGCACCCATTCCTGATGCAGTGACAGATTAAAGTGTAAAATACTAAGCTAAGATTTAAGATTTGGGGCCGAGGGACCGTTGCTGTCTTAAGATACTCAAAGTTGAAACCATTAGAGTAGCTGGTAAATTCATACGATCAAGCATCCTGCTAGCGTAAGTTCCAGACGGGACCCTGAGCTTCCTTAGTCTGACTAATCGTCGCGTATATTCTACTCATAATGTAAATTGTTATTTTGCTTCAGAACATTATTATGCAGGGCTCTGCAGATTCCTCTGAAAGTCAGGCAATGGATGTGAGGGTTAAGATCCTTATCCAGTGTTTCAAGAATTCATCTCAAATGCTTGCAATAAACTCACGTGAAATAGTTATGAGCCTCAACCCTCCTAAACAATGGCTTGAAAACAAACTGCCCAACACATGCCTACCATAATACAGTCGTATCATGAGATCCTACAAAGGCCATAGAATAGACAGAAGCTCCAGAATGAGTGACTCAATGACACAGTAAATTTTTGTCTTCAGTATGTGAAGCCAGCGCTCAATGTTTCCAGCATGTCTTTTTTAAATTTCAATATAGACAAATTAGAAAATACTTTCAGTTCATTCTTGCAGTTTGAACAGAAAGTAGAACCTCACAAAGTCTCCTTCTGTCTTTTTTGGTTTTGTTTGGCAACACGTGCTGCTCATAGGTTTTGCCATGTTGCAAACGTGCACGTACATGCATACCTACACACATACACGACAAAGCCCAGCACTTACCTACGTTGCAACTTCAATGCCAACTGCTCCAAATACCACCTTCAGCGTATTCAGACAGACACGTAACGTCACATACCTTGTATGTAAAATTGCTCTTCACCTTCTGCCGTTTCGTACTTCTCAGCTGTTGTTTGTTATGTGCTGCGGAGCTGCTACTTGTGGTCCTACTTGGGTTCTTGTGAAAATCCATGCTGTCATCACTGGACACGTCTGACTAGAGGAACATTTCACAAACACTTCAATAAATACAACCAAAGCAACCAATATTTTAATTACACAGTCATCCTTCAACATGTAGGGGTTTTTTAAGCAACACCTGATTTTTTGTGATTGATTTGCTATGGCAAAATAATGCAATAATGCTAATCATCTTGTTAAATACAAAAGGAACAGAAAAAACATATTCTTTGGAAGACAAATCAGGTCAAATGTGACATGGTTTTTGTTTTTTTTTTTTGATGCAAAGCTTTGTGGAAGAAAGGTTATTTTACTGCCTTTCTCAAAGGGAGAGGCTCAGCTCTCCTGCCTATAACAGTATTTCACTGCCAAACAACAACTACAAAGTCATCTGTGGACACCTCAGGAAAGAACTGAAGGAAGGAAAGAAATTACATTCTAATATGCCTTAGGTCAGGTGGCAGAAAATATTTGTAATAAGAACCCTTGGCTACTGACTGGAGAAAGAGTAATGTTTAAATAAATGAGTTTGCATTATTTTTCTTCTGTCTCACCAAAGCACTTACTAACCATGCCAAGTGGGTGTCGACGTTTTCTGATGGCACGAATCGGTGATTCAAAATCACTATCATTCATAACCTATGTAAACAGAAAGAAGTATAATTGCAAAGAGGATTTTTGTTTTGGCGTTTGACTTGTCATTTTTCTTCTTGTCTTTTTTGTTTTGTTTTGTTTTGTTTTGTTTTCTGAGACTCACATCAGGAGACTTCAAAACATTCTTTTTTTTCCTATTTTTTCTCTGGAAAACAATCTCTTCTTCACTCTCACTGCTGGTTCCTACAGAAAAAAATAGTAAACAACATTCACAAGAAAATGTATTGTTCACAATACAATATTGCTATAACTGAGCAATCAAAATCTCTCTTATAAAAGTACCTACAAAGGAGATTACTTATTGATCTATGTGGCAAATATTGTTCTCTTTAGCCTTGTTAATCAAAATAAATAATCTCCAGCCGAGATCTACAATAAATCCTACTTCCCTGGAGAGTACCTGAGTGGAAGTGATTACCCCAGGAAGTACAGATGCAGAAAAAGGGCGGTGAAAAATGAAACCAAGAGAAGTCCTTAAAAGCTGACTAAGAGTTACACTCCTGGAAGCATTTTGTAGTACACATCCCTCTGGGTGCACTGAAACAAACCCAGAACTCACTAAAAAGTCCTCTTTCCAACTCCTTTTCAAACACACCCAACATTTTTTGTTTTCACAAAGGACTGTGTTTATGAAACACGAGATCCTGCCCCACATCCCGCGTGACAAAGCCCCCGTCCTGACAGAGCCCCTGGCCGTAGCTGTGCGGCCGATGGTGCCATTCTTCCTACCCACAGCAGGCTCGGCATTAACCGCAGCTACGGCATTCCGGCTGATTTTTCCCTCTGTTTCTTTGGGAGTATGGCAGGATAGGGTGGGATGGAGAGCTGGTTCTGACTAAATCACCCAAAGGTTTGAATTTCTTTAAGGAAAAGCATAAAATTCCCAAACATTCCATTTCAAAAATAACATATTTAAATACCAGTAACTATCATTTCAACAACACCCACTGTCCACGGGGGTTTTCAAGACCCGACTAGACAAAGCCCTTAACAACTTGATTCAGATTCAGTATTAACCCTGCAATTCTAAAACAGCAATTTGTTTCTTCTTGTGGTTTTGTTTTTGTGTTTTGGGGGTTTTTACATTATTTTTTATTAAATAGATTGCAATTTTTTATTTCGGCAAACTATTCAGGAAGAAAGGTAGCATTCAACAACCAATCATCTTTAGAAAATATGATCATTATCAGAAAAATTCGAAGAGAAGGAAAAAAAGATGCTTTAACCACCAAAAGGACTCTCTATGCTTTGTTTCAATGTTTAAGGACAGTAACGAAACCATTCAGAAAAACACAATGTGCGCTACCAATCAGACCAAGTACTATTAAGCCAAAATTGTTTTGAAAGTAATTCAAGGATATTCAGAGATAAATACAACAAAGGGTGTGAATATGACCTGTAAGTGACCTACGAGTGAAGAATGACGGTCATTTATATATTGGCAATATCCGCATACAAAATATTTTTTAATGGTGTATTGGTGCCAAACCAGAAAAAGACAGAAGGGAGGAAATAAAACCAGCACAGAGCCTACAAACAGTCAATACTTTTAAGACAATCCAGGTTTGTGCTGAAGTTATAATCAGAAATTGTTAAATACGAGTCAGTTGTCATGCAACTAAACTGAAAGAAATCCATCGGTAGTGTTTCTATTCCTCAGGAACAATGATAGGAAAACATGAAGGCACGGATTCAGGGACTGAAGTGCAACAGATCAGGATGATTAGGAATCAGATACTGAGAAGATTAAGAACGAGCTTTAAAGGCAGCTCTAGCTCACACAGTTATGTCTCACATGGTTGCACTGTTAGCACTTGTGAAGAGGTATGAGAGGTTTAATTTGAGTATTTCCCCCAATATGCGTGCATGCATTTCGGCCTCCAACAGCTAAGCTCGTATGCAGGGCTAAGATTCTGGAAAGTCCCATCATTGACCCAGCTTCTAGTATTACAACCATTATTCCCTTTTCCTTTCATTCTTCCCACCTAAGTCATACACCAAACTGAGGACCCAAAAGACACTGGATTCTCTGTATTTAAACATGAAGGTATTAAGTAACTGTACCACTGAAATCCCTACCTTCAGCAGGAGAGAGGCGTGAACTACGAAGGTTGGTGTCTTCCAGGTTTTCAGTTCTTCCTAAAGGGGAATCAAGGGCATCCACTCCTGAACTCCCAAAGTTCTGCCTATGTGGGCTTTTATTTACGTGATCTGTAAGAGGCACCTCTGGAATTTCCTCCCTGGCACTAGAGATGACATTCATAGGAATTCTTTTGACAGCTGCAATATTCATAACCTTCCTGCTTGTTGGGGTAGAAAGTGCAGAAGCCAAAACTTCAGGTGATCCACTTCCCATTCTTCTGCCTCCTGACTTCAAGGCAGGCCCTGCAGTGGTGGCATCCTCAGTCCCTTTTCCAGCATTCACGCTCCTACTCTGGAACGGCGATGCTGTGGGAATGTCTCTTCTCTCAAGACTTCTGCAATCCCATTTGGGCGATGTTTCAAGTCTGGAGCTATCATTCAGTAATTTTTTTTCATCTTCAGTGGATTTAACACCTGCATGACTCTCCGAGGCACTGTTTAATTTTCTGGTATTATTAGTATTTATATTTTCTTCAGAGATTTCATTCTCATACTCTTCGATGGAAAATCCCAGATCAAAATTAACAGAAAACAGTTCTTGAGAACAGTCATAAAGATCATCATTATCCAGAGACTGCTCAGTCATGCTAATATCACCCACCACCTCCCTGGTTGTGGTTTTACTGCTCATGGGCTGCTCCTTGCAGGTTTTGGCAGCATTGACGCAGCATACCTCGGAAGGAAACCACGCGGAGCCTCGCTCTGCAACTGGCCTAACACTCCCACCTGGATGTGACCTGACTAAACGCTTGTTGCTCACAGATAAACTGCCATTATTTGTGTCATAAATGTGTTCATCTTCAAATAAACGTATACTCTTCTCTTCATCAATAACCACATTTTTCTTGCTCATTTCAAGATGTTCTTTATCTTTTTGAATAAAATACTTCTTTGAAGGGTTATTTGTCAGAGTATGATTTATGGTTGGAGTTTTTATTTGAATTTCAGTGAATTCTTCATCGTCAAACAGACTATCAAAGCTGTCATTGCAGTGAGGTTCCTCTTTGGCATTAACAACAGCCGTCTCAGAAGATGATACAGTTTTTGACAAACAGGTACGTACAGAAGCACACAATTCACTGGTGACTTTCAGTTCAGCGTTTCCAAAGAGCAGCGGCGAACGATCAGCTTCTGAGGACACAGGAAAGCCTTTGTCCTGCAGTCTCTCTGAATAACCAGAAATAACGTTTTGAAAAGGATATAAAGGATATATTTCTTCGTTTCTCATCGTGTTTTCAAAATCATAAAGTTCCTTCAGAGAGGGAGGAGACTGTGACAAAAGCCTTTTCACATGGGAAAATATTTGTTTTAACCAAGGAGGCTCCTCAGATGTCCTCACAAGTGCAAATGAATCCACGTATGATTCAGGAAGATAAAATAAGTCAGAAGACACAGGCGATTTCTCAACTGTGAAGCTACTATAACCCGAATCTGTGTGGTTCGTCCCCAGTGACCTACAAGCTTTAGCTACCACTTTGTATTCCTTTATTGCTGCACTTTCACAAATTATAGTACTTTCACTGTCGTCACATAGGTCAATAAATTCATTTAAGTCAAATGTCACCTCGAGTTCCTCATCCTTTTGACTGCCCTGGTCAGTATTTTCAACCACAGCAAGCCTTCTTGCTGAGGGAGAAGCTGAAGTATTACTATCTGTAGGCAACACAGGTACTTCTAAATTCAGTCCAGAAGTTCTTTTGGGACTCTTTGGTTTTGTTATTTTAAACGTGGTAAAGAATTCATTCCCATTATCATTTGTATCGGGTAAAAACAGTTTTACTTTTGATCTGTGCACCATGTCTTTTCTAGATGAGCGTGCTTTCTGATCAAATGCGGACTTGGTCCTGGAAAGATGACTTTTACTCCTTTGAACGTTGACATCTTCAATATGTAAGTGAGGCTGAATCTCCAGTTCATAGCTGCAATCTCCCTGGTGACAAACACAGTGTAATATTTACTACAAATACGTACAGGCTTACAAGGACTTGTCATAAGGATATTTAAAACAAGTAACAAAGGTTTTCATACTCCTAAAGGTTCTTAGAAAAGAGAAAATAAAAAAGGGAAGTACTTTGCATTTAAGGTCACAACTTTCAAACAAAACGTGTGCTGGCAGCAACTGCAAATCCATGCTTGGGTAGTCAAACCTGAATGTTTTAGAAACACCAAAAGACACCATGCATAAATAAAGACAGCATTTAACACAGCACCATTGCACAATATTCTGCACTGAGCATCTGTGTTGTGCAGTTCAAATGCAGTTCTCAGAACGTTAACAGCGAGCAACTTCACTTAGCTAATAAAACGTGCAAGGTGCTACGTCCTCAGACAGGCTAGTGCTTACAGGCTCGAGTTCCGGGAGGACCAGCAAACTGATAAAGGTGATGGGAGCAGAAGAAACCCTTACTCAAGCACAAGCCAGCCCGGAGTTCTCTGTTCTCTTTGTACTACTGTTTGTAGTTTGGCTATTGCCATTGATGGTACCTTAAGAACTTTTCACTTACATACTCTGAACTTTCCTTTTTTTCACAGTGCTTATTAATCTTCTGTTCAAAAAGGCACTGACCCAGGCAACCAACGCTTTTTAAAATACACTTGAAAATAGCACAATAGACTTTGACATCACTCCCAGTGAAGTATCCATAGGAGGACTGTCTGGATTGAAAAGCTGTTTACTTATTGTCCTTCTCACTCTCTCTTTTAAATTAAGATTTCAAAATTAATGCATGCAATCTCCAAAAGGAGCAGTAAGGGTCAAATGAGGCTCTGAAAGCAACGGTTTGAAATACTCCTTCAAAGTTCAAACCTGCTTCGCTAACAATAAAAAAGAAGATATCAGATCAAAACAGAAGGTACAATTATTTTTTGGCAGTTCAGTCAGATGAATCCATAGACTCATTAATCCCTGAAATTAAACAAGTACCTTTATAGAATAGTGGGTGATAAAACTGACTTTTACAAGAAGTTACCTGCTTCCTATACAACTAACAGTCTCCAAAAGTCTTACCGTATATAAATAGGAAAAAAATAAGGTCCTCATCATTATAAACTCCTGCACCCTCCCCACTGTCCCACAAGAACATTATTAGAGCAGTTCTATGTCAGCTTGTGCTAACCATGCTGATGATAGTCACTATTCAGACTCTAACATCTGTATCTTCCAGTAGCTTATAGTAACTTCCCATCCTTCTCTAGCTCTTCCCAAGCTACACCCGTCACTCCTTATCATGTGTACCCGAGCAACATGCAGACTCTTCTCCTGTGGGCGTAACCCCTGGCTTCATTCACAGAGAACAGGACTTCTCATTTCTTCAACACTTGGTAATTGAGCTGCTAAGAAAGTTTCCAGAGCTGTTCTAACCAATGACACTGTGACACCAACACCTTGATAAAACTGGGACCCCTGGGGCGTCTCTTCCAAAAGAGACTGTGGAGAAATTAAACAGTTGGGGTTTCCAGAGATGGTAGACCTGGAGCTGCTGTTGAACAACCTTTTAATGCTAGATTCCTTACAGGAGCCAGAGGACTTGGTCATGGAAAACAAGGTTTGAAAAATACTCTGGAAAGTCATTCTATCCCATTACCCAAGGCAGAAATAACCATACCTGAAATTACTGCTGCCTGGCTTGCTAAATATATTCCTGAAAACAGGATTCAAAGCCATCTTCCATGCATTTGAAGACTGATCGCATCCTAACACAGTTTTGGATCCTCTCTGGTTGCGGTGCATAAAGCATACTATCCAGTATTAACAGCATTTTTAATAGAATAAGAAGAATAATGATAATAATGTTAATAATGATTACATTTTATCACTAACTTCATACCCGTGCCACAGGATCACACGCAGAATAAATAAGGAAGAATCTGTGTAACGGGCTGTTTGGGGGTCAGGGGTACAGCTGGTTACAAATCCTGTTGACAGCAATGACACCCGTATTTCAGCGACAACATATGCCATTTCTGTACGGGAGAGCAGGGGGAGAAGTTCACTTGCTAGAGATTCATCCCTAAGGGGCTGTGAAACACCTACTCCATTTGTCACTACAGAAGATGTTACTCAGCTGCTACACACTTATTGCCTACACTTAGGCTATTCATTTACAAACACATCGAAAGAAACTAAAAGTTATGATTTTTTAAAAAGAGACCTCCAAGGAGATGCCCAGACTATACAGGCTGATTTATAAGAAGCCTTAATACCAAAATACTGAAGAAAACAATTACTATGAAAGGGTTAAAGGATGATTTTGATTTTTGTAGGTTCTAAATAATTAGTTTCCCTCAAGCCGAGTCAAAACACAGACTCAAGATATGGAAGTCTTTGTATGAAATCGAAGAGGAGAAACAACAACCAACACATCTGGTCCAATTAACTTCACAAATGTCATCTGAGGAGACTACACATTTTGTTGACAAGATAACGGTGTTGATAATGGTATGTTTAGATTTATGTAAGTAAGGACTGAATGTTGCATAAAATTTTAATTAAAGTACCCAAGCACTGTAAGAACACAACATATATTAAATGGATTAAAGATTGATTAGCTGCCAAACCACTAAACCTTATTGGAACAGAAGCAGGCGATGCTCTTGCCCACCCAATACGTTTCTAAGAGGCACAGCGCAGATCATTCTTGGTTTATATTGTTCTACATTTTTTAAGTAACCCAAAGTAAAGCAACCCAAAACTAATCAAACCTGCAAGAAAAGATGAGGGTTGTGAATATGTAAAAGGATAATTCAAATCACAACAGGACTAGAGGTAGAGCAGATAACAGCAAGTCATTTACGTTTTCATATGGCCAAACGTGAAGTTGTATGTTCGGGATGGCAAGAGGTAACAGAAGCATGCCGTGTCACCCAAAGGACCTAAAGAAACTCAAGAATGAAGTTCTGAACTGGTAATGATGGTATGTAACCTCTTGCTTACATACCTTAGGAACGAGGAGGTGGCAAATGTGATGCCATTTTTTAATGGTCAGGGAAGAAACAAATAGGTTGCTAAACTTATATCCATACTAAATAAATTAGTATAAGCTACAATAGATAATGTAATTATTGGATGAGGCTTCTTCAGAAGTATCAATCTTACAGATATAACAAACCCATTAGATTTCTTTAGAGACCAACAAGCAAAAACATTGAGACGCTCTCATGCATATCATCTTCCCAGCTTTCTGAAAGGCTTTCAAAACAATCCCTGCCAAAATCTTTAAAGAAACTTCATAGAATCACAGAATGGTTTGGTTGGGAAGGGACCTTTAAAGGCCATCCAGTCCACCCCCCCTGCTCTGGGCAGGGACACCTCCCCCAGCCCAGGTTGCTCCAAGCCCCGTCCAACCTGGCCTTGAACACCTCCAGGGATGGGGCAGCCACAGCTGCTCGGGGCAACCTGCGCCACTGCCTCACCACCCGCACAGGGAAGAATTTCATCCTCATATCTCATCTCAGTCTCCCCTCTTTCAGTTTAAAACCGTTCCCCCTTGTCCTATGGCTCCACCCCCTGATCCAGAGTCCCCCCCCAGCTCTCCTGGAGCCCCTTTAGGCACTGGAAGGGGCTCTGAGGTCTCCCCAGAGCCTTCTCTTCTCCAGGCTGAACACCCCCACCTCTCCCAGCCTGTCCTCCCAGCAGAGGGGCTCCAGCCCTCGCAGCATCTCCGGGGCCTCCTCTGGCCCC
>VZSZ01009518.1:91333-131215 GCA_013398815.1 Ibidorhyncha struthersii
GTGTGCCAGGACAACAGTCCAGAAGACAAATTTAGCATCTAGGACAAACTGTAGTAACCTAATTTCAGGCTTACACGGAGTTATATAACTGTTCTAGTTCAACTCAGTCATTCAAAATACTTTCTCCCAAACAAAATACTTTCTCCCAGTGAGCCTAGTTAATGCTGATGGAATGAAAGGACAGAATTATAATTATCACATTTTAGCCTGAATGTGTACAACTTGTAGAATCTTAAATTACCTGATCAGCTCTTCTGTAACCTAGTATGCTCCAGTGTGTACCAGCTACTCAGTAAATAGGTCATGCAGGAGTGAAAAAACAGGCATCTCTCTTATATTACTGTACTAAATTAATGACCTTGCTCACCATTACTGATTCAGTTTAAAAAGCAGTAGTTTTTTTAATATGGAAAATAAAAAGAAAAAAACCTAAGACATTAAAATTTTCATTTCTAATATAAAAATATATGTATATATACACACACACTCTCTGTTTTCTAGCATTTAAATTTAAGGAATCTAATATCAAAATTAAAATTAACTTCTCCTCATAAGCCGCTTTGGATGTACATTTTCTAACAAGATTCAGATGTCTGCCAAAACCCTGGTGATTTTGCTATTGAAAAATGAGAAGATAACGTCTGTAAACAGACACAATATAGACTTTTAACAATTAAAACTTCTTTAATCAAAAGCTTGATTGAAACGGAGGTAAAAGCAGCATGAACAAGTGGCATTTAAGTCTTTTCTGACACAAACCAGAATCTTAACAACTGTTGTTTTTGTTAGATCTAGGGAAGAAAGGCTTTTGGATTTTCAGCTTTCATATTGAGCGTTAAATCCCATGGAGTCAACACTGCCAATCTGGTTAGTCACATGGGTATATTTTTTGGTTACCTTATGTTTTAGCACAGATATTAAAAATTACAACAGTAACGCTGTTGGTTTCCACACAGTATTTTGAGTAGGTAGAGCAGATATCAAAGCAGCATATTCCAATCTATTCAAATGAAAGTGGTTATAATATTTTCTCTGTAGGTGATCAGCTGATCCCTTAAACACTCAAGGGAAAACCCCTGTGTTTGCCCTCACACACAATCCTCAACACGCAGAAGAGCCCCTTTCCTGTACTCTGGACAACAAAACGCTGTGCCTCAAATGCTCTCAGCCATGCCCGTTCTCCCCCACTCCCCACAAACACTTTTTTTAAGGTTTACAAATATCTCCTAGGCTATAGTTATTGCTTTTAATATATTGTATATGTTAGCACACACTCACTGAGGAAGCTAAACTGCACTTCAATCGCAATGGAAGATTTCTGGAGGATAGAGAAATCAAAGCGCACAGTTCTCCTCCAGCTCCTAGAGAGACAGCTTCTGCCTTTCAGGAATCCTGCTCATCTGCTTGACAAACTGGGCTGTAGGCAGTAAAATATTACATTCTCCGGAGATGGATTAACATAAAGGTATGTACTACACAGTATTTATTAGTGCCCAGTAGCGAGACTGAAGCACAAGAACGCAAGAGGACAAATATCCACAGCTGTCAGACAAAGGGTGCTTTAACCCAGTGTGCCGTATGTGATCAAGAACCGAGAAAGTGTAGAAATAAAGAAATTATAGAATGCTCCTTCCACAAAACATGTCCATCTGTCCTCCTAGGCTACTTAATGTGAGCTTACACTGGCTAAAAATTATGTCTACACCAATGACCTTAACTGTGGATGAACTTTCACTGTATACAAGGTATGGGCACATGACATTTTAAACCATGACATAGGTTTTTTCTGGTTTATTTTATACTACTTTTTCTACTGATTTCTGAAATTCCAATCCCTTTTTTGAGTAACAGTATAAAAATTAGTTTAATGATCACAAAAGTATCCAAAACGACTCTTTCCTGGCTAAGGCAGCTTTCTCCTTCATTCAATTTCGAACTTACTGGTACTGAACTTAAGTCTCCAGCTTTTTAGAACCTGCTCACCCTGTAATTCTTTATGAAATTTATTACCATCTTTTACTTTTATCACCAAAAATAATTTTTTACTGCTGTAAAAATTATCTCTTTTCTAAGCCATCTAGGAAACAGGTTAAACCATTTTGACGCTTAGGTGATTTCACTACTAACCTCCCTGCCATCTGAGTACAGGCCATTATTTATACCTTTCAGGATCTGGTTAATGAACAGAATAATCAATCCCTCCTTTTCCATGATTGCTTAGTTTCCAGAAGAGACTCGAGGGAAAGGAACACAATCAAAAACTTTTTTTGGAAGTTCAAGTATATTCCATCAGATGACCCTTAAAAATATATTTAGTTGATTCATGAAAGAAGCCTAAGGGACAGAGAAACGACAATTTTCCTTTACAAAAGCTGTGTTACTTCTCTTCCAAACAATATCACGTCATTGATGTATCTACTCATTCTATTGCTGTTTTGCTTTCGGGCAGCTTGCCTGGAATGGATCACAAACTCTCTCTCATGCAGCCACCCGACACTCCTCTTCAAAACCCAAGGCAGTGTCTGACACCTCCTGCTCCCGTGACACCCGGGCTGATCTCAGCGCCTGGGAATTCTTGAAGGGTCACCATCTGCTCCTGCTTAGTAGCAATTGGCTGCTATTCATTTATCTGCTTGTACTTACTTCACTGATACTCTAATTTGAGAGAGCATCTGTCTATACAGCAAACACAGCTACACAATAAAAACAGTCAAAAGATCCCTAAAAAGGAAGATTTATTAGCAAAATATGGGTATGTACCTGAGCAGTTATGGGAACGGGTATCCTTAGGTATCATTAAAGAGGCTACAGAGGCAAGAGTGAATGTTCAACAACAACTGAAGTGTCAGAAAATAGATTAATACCCAGTTTAGTGACTACTTATTTTATAACATTTTCTAAACAGAGGTGACAGCTAGTTAGTATTAGAGGTGTCCGACCCAGTACCTACGGATAGTTCTGTTAGCTGACATCATAGATAGGTTAAAGCTGACATTTACTACTTCCCTTCCTAAGCCTGGAATGTCGCCGCGCTAAATATTGTAGAAATACACAGGGGCGGGGGGAAACCCACCACACTACAGGGAGACATACAGCTATGACCTGGATACCGGTATGTAATTTCCATGAAAATATGGATAGCAAAACATTCCTGAATCCCAGTGACCATAACAATTTCCTAAGCTTACTGCATTTACACGTCGGTATTAAAAATACAGGCAGCAACAGGTATATCTAAGCGGATAGCAGGACTGTTGGATTTGTTGCTGAGCCTGGAGAAGAGGAAGCCGAGGGGAGACCTTCTCGCTCTCTACAACTCCCTGAAAGGAGGGGTTAGTGAGGGGGGGTCAGTCTCTGCTCCCAAGGAACAGGCGACAGGACAAGAGGAAACGGCCTCAAGTTGCACCAGGGGAGGTTTAGATTGGATATTAGGCAAAATTTCTTCACCAAAAGGGTTGTCAAGCACTGGAACAGGCTGCCCGGGGAAGTGGTGGAGTCGCCGTCCCTGGAGGTGTTTAAAAGCTGGGCAGACGCGGTGCTGAGGGACGTGGGGTAGTGGTGGGTTTGGCAGCGTTAGGTTAATGGTTGGACTTGACAATCTTAAATGTCCCTTCCAACTTAGACAATTCTATGATCTAAAAGCAGCTTTTCAACTACAGCAGCAGTTCAGCATTCTAAATAAATGTGATTATATTGCACTAAACCTTGTCATCAGTGCACTATTATAATATTAAAAAACGTTAAAATACTATCCCTTCTCAAAATATAAACAGTATCTTCAAAGAGATTTGGTGTGTAGTAGCTCCTGCAAGAGTTCCAAGACTTTACAAATGGATTACCAGTTTACACTTGGCACACTTACTGTAAAAGAGTTTTGCCAAATCAGTCTTCTGTAAGAGCTTAAGGAACAACCAACCAATTATTCACAGACATAAATATTTTGACAGTTTGTGAAATACAGCATGCAACTATTTTAAATACAGAAACCTAAATGCAAAATTACTGTACACAGACACACACACCCCAAATAAAATAACAGTGGAACAAACCCAACAAAAGTCAACAGTAGCCTGAAGAGGTCCATGCTCTGCTATTCTAGGGAGAGCAGGGAGGGAGAGCAGGAGCACATATATTAGGAAGAAAACCCCACAAAAGACAGGTAGCGGCATACGATAGTGTTATATAAACCATACCACAGAACGCACATCGAGTTTCTCTTGAGTGTAGATTTGAGTTGGCAACCCTATATCCTGTACTTGATATTGTATTTGGTTTCCGTAAGATGTAATATTATGGCATGTTTTCCAGAAAACTGAGATCATTTCACTTAAGTGGAAAGAGTATTTCTGGCCGGTATGCCTGGACCCGAGGTACAAGGGCTATGGGAGACTTTCACGCAGCGCTGTACAGGAACACTGAGTCACCTCTAAACACGGTAGATACGGTAGCTCAAGTAGACACAGCTAAGCCCTTCCAGGTGCCACACAATCTGCTCAATCCCCTTGGCCCTTGCACATGGCTGACACCCCAAAATCCTTTGCCTAATCACTCTTAACTTCTCCATTCTCACTGTAAGCACAAAACCCCACAGGATCATTAAAAACAGAAAGCACCTGCAATTAAAAGGGCTGAACAATCTAAGCCAGGTCTCAATTAGCGTTCAGACTCAAATCACTTGGCAACAAGATCAGAAGAATCAATATGGCACAAAGAAACTATTTTAATTGGAGAGCTGAGATTTTTGGTCTTGCAGGTTCTCCCTGGCAGCCTTACTACCTAAGAACAAAACAAACATCCTTCCACTTTCACGCTAGGAAGCGTGCTCCTGTTGGCTTTTTCTGGAATAAAGAAGAAGCTGGGCCACCTCTGCATAGCTTGCTTTTGAGAATCCCAGGACTGAGTATTTGCTTTGATTATCTGTTCTCTGCTGTTTAAGCCAGCGTCAGTGCCAAGACAATAAATAGCGTCCCACAGTTCAACCCAGCAGTTCCAGATGTGTTAATCCACCTGTCATAAACACTGTAACTAAAAGTCATTTGCCATCTTAAATTGTTACTGGCTAGGGGGAAAAAAAAAAATCATTGTCCTTATTTGAACTATTTTTAACATTTGCATTCAGTCTCTCCTGGAAAAAAGGGTTTTTTTCAGCCAGTTCCAGCAGCTGGAAATACTGCCTTTTCCCCCCAGAACATGTCTGATTTAAAACTTCAAAATCATCAAAAGCCTTTTCAGGTTCTTTGGAATTTCAGGGCATCCTGGGAACATTTTCCCTGCTGCCAGGCATTTCACCCTGTGAATCCTTCAAGGCAACCTAAGACAGATGATAAATGACAGATGAATTTAGTGGCAGTTGTTCCGGGTTCATCTTCTAAACCCTGCCTCCCAAGGCGTTTGGTATCAGAGTCACCTGAGTGAAAAAGAGAGAGAGACTCTTCTGGGAGTCTTTAGGTTTTCTTTTGTCTTTCTAGGGAGAATAATTAACCTGACCGTGACTTCACACTGCCAAATTTGAAGTGGGAAAGGGACACCCATAGGCATGCCCCCACATTTGACAACATTACGGCTTTTACAAAGTCAGTAAGAATTGCCTACCTCCCAGGAAAAAATCTGCACTTACACTTCAGTATTGCCTGTTACTTATCCTCAGAAACTTGGACAAATAGCATTTCAATAAAAATGATTACTTTGCCCTGACCTTGTTTCCAAACAGTACAGTTTAATTTTCAAAAATGCTTATAAAAGCTATTGAATTATTTTGCATAAGGACAACTTGATTTGTTACCATGTTACACAAAAAATCCCTGCTCGTAGCTAGGAGAAAATCCAATCCCATCTGCCCAGTTCTCGTTGCTGTAGTAATAAAGCCACACAGGCATTAAAGGCTTTTCTGCAGTGGATGTGCCTGTCACAGGGTTCATGTTTGGGAATTCTTTTGCTTTTTTTATTTTCTTTTGATTGTGCCAACTTCTTTTCTAAGTTTTTAAGAGCATATAAATACAATATAATTTTTTTCCCAATATTTTCACTTCATCTATTTAAAAATATCTAAGCCTTTTAATTGACTTTTTGAATTTATTATGCAAAACACAACTGCATAGGAGGTTTCTTGGAATCATTGAATGAGTACAAAGAAAGGAAAGCTACATATCGGTGAATTCTTGAGCTTTCTTCTGTACTAGAAAAGAAAACACCCATAAAGAACACAGAAATACCTCCTAAGCTGGCTTGTATTAAGTTATTACTAATCTCTGAATGAGATTCTTTCCAATAAATAATTAGTTTCATCAGAAACTGTCAGATCATTTGGTTATTCATAGTAAAATAATGAGTTGCCTGATTTTGTATTTTATCCCTCAGTAAGAAAATCAATAGAACTGTGGTTTGAAGTTCGATATCCTAGTTATTTAAGGAAATAGCTTTGACTTGTATTTGTCTTAAATCCCTTTGCTATTAAGAACTGTAAATTAACGTCAGACAGATTAGCAGTGGTATATTTGGCAATAGAATATTTATAGTAGGAACTTGGATGCACAGTACATAGATGCAAAATCCTTTGACTTGCTGCTAAAACAATTATTGTTTCCATCCACTTATTTCCATATAAGACTAACATTTTAGGTAGATTTTTACAGGCTTAATTTCTGCTAAAGGTAAATTTCCCGGAGGCTAGAGCAATACCCCTTTATGCTGGCCTACTCGTTAATAAGGGCGCTATCTACAATTTCAAGACACATTGAACCACTACGGTAAAGCCAAGGTTCTGAGAGTTTAAACTTGCTCTAGAAACAATCTTCACCAAGAACGGCGAGGTCAAAGTGGTCTGTAGAACACCAAGCTTGAACTGAGACCACCCCAATCTGTGTGCTGTATATTGCATACGTGTAATGTGCCTGGGGATACATTAATCCAGCCGCGGCGCAAGCACGCTAAGCTAATGCAGGAGGCAGCAGCTGTCTTGTCCCTGAACTGCCTGTGCCTTGAGCAAGCACGACACATCTGTGGGGTCTCACCGCGAAACGGAGCAGGACATTAAACAGGGTTAAATTAAAATCTGGTAGAGAAGCATCATTTTAAACCTCGTGGGTTTCCCAATCGTGTGCTGAACTGAACTCCTCATGAAAATACAGTGGCAGAAAAACACACGGGGCCAGTGTTGCACAGCCCTGCACCTGCAAACACAGGCAGTTCTCTCAGACGGTGGAATTTTGCCTGCACAGCTACTCACACCTACACAGCATCGGTCAGGAACATAGCCAAGACACAACCACCTATATAAACATGCTGTAGTAGCTGTGCAGAAATTCAAAACATTGCCTACACATCTCTAAGTTTCTTCAATTTTGCTCTACTTTTGCATTTCTTAATTAATATTTTCTTCTAAGAACAAGCACTCTACAATTTGAAAAAAAAAAAAAAATCAGCATAGTAGTTACTGTGAAAGTAAACCATCCATGACCCCCCATAGGTCCGGCTACGGGCAACATGGCATACTGAGTTTTTGGCAAAGCTTGCTTGATTTTTGAAAGATCCTGATGTGAGCAGTTTTACATGCAATAGTGTTGGGAATACTGTATCATAAGTAAAATCTAAATGCGTGAAATTGGAATACTACATGAATGTTATATTTATTCCAATTTTGAGTTTAAAGTACAAACTTCAAATCAAACTAGTAGGAAAACATCCAAGCTTTCAAGAAAATACCCCAAGAAGCATACAGAACGCATATGGATGAAGAATTCAAGACTGCCTTTTATGAAGACATACCCAGCTTTGTGGGCAAGAGAACTGCAGTGGATGTTGCGTACCTTGACTTCAGCAAGGCTTCTGACAATCTCATAGCTAAACTCACGAGATACGGTTTGAGTAAGAGGACAATAAGGGTGGGTAGAAAACTGACTGGACCACCACGATTAAAACGTTTCGAGGACTGGTATGAAGTCCTGCCAGTGGCTAGCCACTACGAGTGTTTCTCGGAGGTTTTTAGTGTTTAACATTTCTATTACTGGCCTTGACTACAGTACAGAGTGCACGCTCAGTAAGTTTGCACGATACCAGGTGAGGGGAAGCAGACGACATGCTTGAGAGCAGGGCTGCTGCCCAGAGGGTCCTCAAGAGGATGGCAGAAACCTCATGACAGAAAAATGAGACAGCAGTGTGCCCTTGTGGCAACAAAGACGATCGCACCCAGGCTCCATTAGCAAGACAGTAGCCAGCGGCGCAAGGGAAGCCATTATCCTCCTCTATTAGGGCCACATCTGGAGTGCATAGTTTAGTTTTGGGCCCCCAGCACAAGAAAGATCTCAGACTGGATCAAGTCCAGCAGAGGCGGCCAAAACTGTCACAGGGCTGGAGCACAAGGATGTACAAGGGAAGACAAGGGAACTTTGTTCAGTCTTAGAAGGGACCTTATTACCATCCTTATCTAGAGTAAGAGCAGAGGGAAGACAGAGCCAGGCTTCCTGGAGGTATGCCGAGGCCAGAGTTAATGGGCACAACATGTAACAAGGGAAATTTTCATTAGATATTAGGAGAAATTTGTTCACCATGAGGGTGATCAAATGCTGAACCAGGGGCCCAGAGAAGCTGTGGGATTCCAGCCCTGGAGATCCCAAAGGCTTGACTTGTCGAGGCTCTGAGCCACCTGGTCTACACGGGCCCTGGACTGGACCAGAGAGCTCTACAGGTCCAAACTGAACTGATCTATGGTAGTAGTGATGGCCCTCAAAGCAGGTGACATTCACCAACATACGGTTTAGCACAGACGCATTTTTTTAAAAAATATTTTATACTGAAAGGTTCTTTCATCTGATTTACTGTATAATTACATCCATTTTTCTCTGTACATGCTTTCTGATTCACCAAAATTGAAGCTGTAGGAAGACTGAATAAGGACAAGACTGGGAGTAACAGGAAACCAAACCCACCTCCCCTACTCACACATGCTCTCGTGTTAGCAATATGGAAGATTGTTCTCTTCCAAATTGCAGGGCAACAAGTTTTTGCTGGTGTAATCTGCCTGATGAGTGGGGACTGCCACAGCGCAGTGACTGCTCCAAGGCGATTCCACTGTTAAGATAACATACTTCATTCACTTCCCTTTGGTGAATGTCGTGGGAACATACTCTCTTGGGAAGACTATCAGTGCCTTTCAGAGAAGTCAAGGATGACTTAAGAAAACCAAGAAAACATTAATAAAATTTGCGTGAAAGAAATCACTGTCAGTGCTGACAAAACATATTAAGACATGTTGCATTTTGCTTTTTGTGAAACAATTATGGTCAAGCTTTAATGTCCTTGAACCTTGATAATTCGGTTTAGATATAAGAAAGAGGCCAACAGCCACTGAAGTTTAAAAACTGGGTGTCAGTGCGGATTACAGCTTCTGCCTTGTTAACCTTGTCATACAGGGTCAATTACTGCTAGTGCCTTGTGTTTCCCTAAAAGAATTCAACAGGATGGAGTGATGTGTCATGTAACCTCTCATATTTGGTGGAGCCACTAGGAAGTGTTTTCAGCATGCCAGTGACATCCAGTTCTGATCTCTCCTTTAACTGATGAGAAAGTTCAGCATCTCCACCTATGACTAGTTATGACAGATCAGAGAAAGCTGGCTGGAAATTAGTCCAGCTAGTGCCTGAAACATTGAGCTGGGAGGCAGCTGAATGAGGTAACAGGCAGTCCCAGTCTTTCGAGTGCAAGATCATTACCTACAAAGTATCACTACAAAGCTGACATTTAGCTGTTAAGTCAGAAAGAGTGAAAGCCAACTGTTTATCACTTGCTATCAATTAATAGCTGTATCACTTACTTCCTAATGCAGATCTTCCAGCATTTTCCAAGAACATGAAAAGACTCTGTTTGCAGACTCTCAGCAGCGCTGCGGTGTGCTGTGCACAGGGCTGCTCTGAAGCGCTTGGGGAGAGCGCTCCTGTGCTACGATGGCACGTGGCAGCACGATTGCTGAGCAGAACACTACACAGCAGCACCACACACCCTGCCTGTGCTGGAAGGCCATCATCAGAGCTAAGCAAAATGTAAAGCGATGACCAAGATGTAAAAAGTCATAGTTATGGGTCCTGCCTGTTGAAGGTACATCCTCTCCGTTCACTAGGTAGCAGAGAGCAGAGGTCGGTGAGCTGGGCTGTCTCGTTCCCGTGAGGGACAGCAGGCAGACCTAGCTCTGTAACCGTTCTGTCAAAGTTTGCTTGTGAAAGCAAGTATTTGATACTCCACTTTGCTTATCATTTTTGGCACCTATTTTGGCCGGGTTTGGGGGAGAAGACTGAAGGCTCACTTGGTGACTAAGAAATTTGCTGTGTAAATTATTTTAAGGGTGCAAGATGTTGGCTTAGCATCTACAACTCTGAAGGCACTTAGGAACCTGAACAGGCTTCTGGTATCAATACACTTTCACAAAAGGAATTGAAGTCACAAATACTTCAAGTGCCTCACTTGGGGGTGGGAAGTCCTCAATTAGAAGAGCATTTCTAATTTTTTTAACCATTTCTTTGTCTCTTGACTCCCTTCAGCTCTCTATACCTGAACTCTTCCCAACTCCTCTCTCTCTGTCAGTATGTTCTTGACCCTAGCTTGGGAACACAGACTCTCAAAGAAGTCAAGAACGCCATTGTTCATCGATGAAGTGGAGAAGCTTATCTTAGCTCTGAAAGTCTATTTACAACTTTCCATTAATACACTTCCCTAGCAAGGAGTACAACTACAATGTCCCTATTCTCTTCCTCGATTAGTCTAGTTATTCAGGAAACTCTGGCAGCTTAGCAACAGATTCTGATGACCTAGAAAACTTCAACACACTAAAAAGCAATATGTGTGGAACATAAAAGAGTGAAACTGGAGGAAAAAATAATGTAGCAAACAACTGAAGTCTTCAGGTACTTCAACAGAACCATCTCTACACACATTTTCTTTTATGTGCCTTTCATTATAAAGGCATATCTGCTATCCATAACTATTAGCAAAAAAAATTCTCATCTCCCAAATGGTTTTCATCCATGTTTGTTTGACTGCCCTCCTCTTATCCTTTAACTTTTTGGAGCAATTAGGTTTTTAATTAAAGCTTCCACAGAAAACAAACCAAAAAGCCCCAAATCACATCTACCTTAAAACATGCAATACATTCTGGCATAATTTTTATGGGATGCAGTTAATGTACATATGTGATACAAAATTATTTCCAGTTCCTATTACACTCTGGAATAGTTCTAATATCACTCTTTGTGACTTTGCTCCTTGAGATACATAGTTCTTGTATTTAATGTCTTTTTGTAAAAAATTCACACTCCCAGCCATTTTAAAAAGTGTGATTTATGGGCGGGACTTTTTTTCTGTTTAGGAAAACACTAACTGGTTTTAAACAACTTCCTGGAACAGATTAAGAATTACAGAATACTAGTGGGAGACATTTTGCGACAAAATTAAATACGCATTATCCATTTCACAACGCCTAACTTAACCCCATGCAAACACTTCTCCACTCTTTGTTTCAGCTGACCAGACAGAACTAGAGCACTTGTTATGTTTTAATTAGTCTGTGCATTAAATACTTGTGCATGTTTACAGCCAGCTAAAAGTAAACCTTACCTGTTCATGTCTCATTAGTTCTATCATCTCCATAACACTGATAAAATGGTAGCAACGATCTGAGTGATCAACCACGGATGTAGGAAAAGGACGGTTCTGCCAAATTCTCCATTCAGACAAGGAAAGTTCACGAGTTGCCTCCTCTTCACGCTTCTGCAGTTTGAAATTAAGATTGGCAAGGAGATTTTAATGAAGAATTGTTTAGCAAAACTAAATACTCTGAATGGCGGAAAGTGTCTAAACATTATCACAAATGTTTAAGTCTGGTTCAAATAAAAACAATTCCATTCTTTGTGTTGTCACATCTTTTCAAGGAAGACAGGTTAAGTGGTGAAATGACACAAAAGCTCCAATTTTTTTTCTCTGAATCAGAAAAGAGCTTGTAAACCTTGAGCTTTTCTTTCAGTAACACTTTTACAGTTATATAAACAAGGAAATAAAAAAGTGTGGATAAAATACCATCACAAATACAGTATCCTGCACGGAGTTCTTGGAAACAGGAACTGAACTTAATGAACACTGAGAGACTTTTTAATGTCTTTTTAATTTACAGACCTAACCCCAAAGACTCATTTCAAACACCTAATTCCTAAATGCTTAACCTCAAAAACCTACATAATTCTCAAAATTGCATTTTTAATATAGACCTCCTTCAAATTCATAGTTAATTTTATTACTTGGGGTATCCTTTTGGCCTCATGTCAATGGAAACCTTACATTTTGGTTATACTCACTGATACTTCTTCCAGGTTTTCTAAGGTTTCAAACTGAATTTGAGGCAATATCGGTTCTTTTACTCCATCACTTTCCTTAATCCTGTAAAGTCTCTCCCATATTTCGAATTCCTCAGGTGACAGAGACCAATTCTCATGACAGTGTATTTGTTTTTGGCCTGTGAGGGGAAAAACAGTAACAGGAAAATGTTATCTACTTTAAGAAAAAGGATACACAGAATAAAAACAACTTTGTATTATATCGGTCAAAAGAAAAAATACCTTCTCTGTGCCAGATATAGAGAATCTGCTGTCAGAAACAAGTAGCAAAACAGTGTTGTATGTGTTACAGTTATAGATAAATCTACCTATTAAACAACTGGGGGGGGGAAGGCATCATATAAACAAAGATATAGATAGACAGACAGGTATAAATAGAGATATATGTATATCAAATACCTATAGGGCCTAAAGACAATATAGCAAACAGGGAAAGCATATGGCTTGAAATTCTAAACTTGTGTCTCAGAGACCTTCAGGAACAACTGCAAATAAGTAAAAGCTTTTTTTTTTCCTCTTTCCCCTCTTTTCTTTTAAAGTTATTCTTAAATACTAGAAAGCAACATTAATTTGTTATGACAAGACTTTTGTTAGTAATATTTTGAATTGATCTTCTCTATCAAGGACATGCAGATGAATAAGAGGACAGAAACAAAAGTACTATGAAATTCCCCAGGAGCAGGGAAAGAAAAAAAGAGGGTCCTGAGTTTTATTTAGACTCATAACTGCGAGTGGGAAGTACAGAGTACCTGTGAGCACTAATGCTAGATAAAAACAAAATAAGTGCTCATACGGCAGCTTACTGAAGACAAGGCCTGGTGCTGCTTGGCTCTGAGCGAGTACGCTCCAGTAATGAAGGGCAAATGGAGCCATTTTTGGCAGCCTGACAGCAAGCCTCCATACCACCGCTATGCAAACAAACGCCAAATCCCTCAAAACAGCCATCCATGTGAATAGCAACATAGCATCCAAAGAATCAGTGTTAAGAGAGTGTTAAGAATGTGAATGCTTTCAGCCCAGATGTATGAAGCTTGGAGAAAAATAATTAAGTTAATTTGACAATCACTCTGCAGACAGGATTTGGGATGAACCTGCAGCCAACACTCTGTTCTGAATTAATGCCGTGTAAGAGGAATCAGCCTGTACCTCTCAATCCTCTCAAATGACAATTGCCAGAGACTGTGTCTCCATGGGATGGTGTGACAATGTTTATTAGCGACTCAAAAACAGATTCCCGGGAGTTCGCAATACTAGGTTCAAGACCTGTTCAGAAAAAGTCTTTCACAGCTGGAAAAAAAACTAACCAGCACTGAAGTTTTTCAAGGCCATCGTTAAAAACAAACAAAAAAACAAAACAAAACAAAAAAAAAAAAACAAAACAAAAACAAAAAAACTCCACAAGATCAATATTGCTACTAAAATATTTTCAACTCCTGTCTAGGAGATATTATACTCCTTTATAGCTAACACACAGTTCAAGGACCCAGTAGAGAAGGAAAAAAAGACAGTTCTGAAGGAAAGGAAAATTAAGAACACTTATCAGAAAAGCATCTCTCACAGCCTTTCCTGTTGTTTATAAGAACAGCTAAGTATTAGGTCTGCTCTAGCAGTAAATATCCAGCACCCACACACCACGACAGAATACGTCAATCTTGGATTAGCGTGGCGTTCTGGACCGCGTTGCCTGGACAAGGTAGAAAGGAAAGGCCAGAACAAGTCCTCAGTTGTAATCAAAACCTAATGCCCTTGGTTAGTCTGAAGTGACTTCTACTGCCTTACTTAAGATTTACCTTCACAACCAAAAAGCAAAAAGATGGCCTACCACGGAACTGAGCCTGCATTTTCAAACAGCAAATTGTTAGAAAGGAAAAAGCGGGCACCAGCAAAAACTTCATAGACAAACAGATCTAGTTTGGATTCCCTCTTGCTCTTGAGGATGAGGCAGTGTAGCAGAACCTTCCCTAACACCTCAGGTGTTGGACCGTTGTGATCCAGACATGTCTGGGGAAACACTGAGAACAACAGACGATTTCAGTTGTCTGTGTTACAGCTCCAGAGGAGAACTCCTTTTGGCACAGCCAAGAGGATCCTGCGTTACCATCTGCCCAAGTAATACATGGTGCACTACTACACAGGCATGAAGGCTTCCAGCAGCAGGCAAAATTCAGTAACAGATACTTCCAAAGCTCTGGGCTTTCTCTTTCTGTTTCTGAGCAGAGCAAGTATTTTTGGCTGTCAAGAAAATGGACTCTGTACGGGAGAAAGTACAACAGATCTCCCTGAGAGAGGGGAATGGAAGGGAATCCCCTTGGCTGGTAAAGCAGACGAGCAATATGGTCCAGCACGCAGCAGGCTAATGCCTAAATTACAGGTAGCTCAACTGCTCCCTTCACCAGAAACACTAATTTCTTCCAACGCAGGGAAAGGTCTGACCATCTGACCCAAATACGCAGGTATCTCTGGCTAAAGGAGGAGAGCAGGAGCTGAAGTCTGCGTTCAAACTCTTTCAGCCATACAACCTAGTTGCTGTTACAGGGAGGGAAGCTGAAGCAGACCTCTCGCTGAAGGAAAATTATCTTATAGCACACTATTCTTCAAGTTCTCACTTTGCTTTTCAACGTTTTTAACCCCCTTCACTGTTGTTCTACTCATTGTAGATGAGAAAACATGTCATAAACTCTGACAGGACTGATATTTCATATCAAGTGAAGCCTAACTCAGATGGACAGAATCGGGAACCCAGACAAATATGACTGCTGCCAGCATAGAAGTAAAATACACTTTCAGACTTAAAGGCTAGCAAAAACAAAACAAAACAAAACAAATCACCCATTGCATATTTTCAGTGTTCACAAACCACAAATTCAAGACTCCTTTCTCAACAAAAGGAAAAAGAGATGTTATGGAGAGTTCTGCAGAGCACTCTGAAATAATAGTTCGCTAAAACACAGGCAAGCTGCCCCCAGCAATAGGCACGTATTGGTACCGATCAGGAATCATTACAGCTGGATAGAATGCTGGCAGTTCGGCAAATTATTAAGTGCTTCATTTTTACACAAAGCCACAATTCAGAGATTACTGAGAAGAGTTCTCAAAACTAAAAGCGAATTTAAGAAGCAGATCCAAAGAAATTTCAAAAGTACATTGACTAGATTAACAGAAATACATAATGAATAACAACATATACACCAGTATAGTTCCATTTATAGCTCAGACCACTATTTCTGCTCCTCACACACCCCCACCAGCANGAGTGATGGCATTTGCCTTCCCAAGTAGCTGTTAGGCATGCTGGAGCCCTGCTCTGCTGGAGATGGCTGAACACCTGTCTGCCCATGGGAAGCAGGGAATGAATTCCTTGCTTTGCTTTGCTTGTGTGCGCAGCTTTAGCTCTACCTATTAACCTCTCTCTATCTTAACCCATGACTTTTTCCTTCCTTTTACTCTTCCAATTCTCTCCCCCATCCCAACTGGGGAAGTGAGCAAGTGGCTGCGTGATCCTGGTTGCTGGCTGGGGTTAAACCACAACAATGACCTTTAAAGTTCTCTTCCAACCCAAACCATCCTATGATTCCATGATTACCACATTCTGTTGAATTTAGTAACTGGCAAGAGCGTCTCCCCTTCATGCGAAGTAGCACGTGCTCATTTTAAGGGTAATAATCTTTAAGAACATTTTGTGAGATACCAACACAATGTACCACCAAAGACAAACATATCGCTAAAATCATTAATGTTATTTTCCATGTTTTTCTCCAGAACCAAAATATTTTCCTTTCCCTTGAACTGGGAGGGCAGAAATAAATAACCTGGAGCGGTAGAAGAAGGTGGACTTAGCCTGTAGCTAGCAGCGAATTTGTCAGCTCTCAAAGGAATAAGCTCTGCTTACGCACAAGAAAGACAGACCTGGAAGCAACGTATTGCCCAGAACAGTATAGCCAGCCGTGATACCTCAGATCCATTGTCATAAACTGTCCCTCTTCTTGCTATGAAGAAAGCTGCTGGTGCAAAAGAAACTTTCAACTGTCCAAAGGTTCTGCTGGTTTCCCTATGAAATTATGCACTACCGACGCAGAATAATGGTTCCTTTACGAGAAGTGTGTGAATGTGGGAGAAGGAAGTGGGCAGGGAAGAATGACAGGTAAAGCAATGAGCACAATATTACTGCTGCAGTCAGTTTTGGCCAGATTAAAATTGATATTCATGCTTCCATAGACAGTAGAAGCAGCTTGTTTGGGGAAGGCATAACTACAGAAGAAGATGGCATTGGTATTTTGGAGAAGCCATGTCATTGGCTGAAAAAAATAATTCAAAATAGGTGTAGCTGAAATAAGGCAAAAGAACCCCACTACCTTATTAAGAAAGTTTTGTGTAGCCGCCATCCTGAAAACAATGAAAGGTGTAACTCAGGGAAGGCAGAGGTAACACACTCTTTAAAAAAAAAATAATAAAAAGTGTATTATACACAAGGAAGCAGGCAGATTACTTAATTTTCAGAAGCAAAAGGCCAAATGTTGTCTGAATCAGATGAAGGCAGTTCTTGACTGAGGAAACCAGGACAGGACAAAGCTAGCACAAGGCAGATGTAAAGTCTCTTATTCCCAGCGCAGCACACAAAGCAGCGTGCCTTCCTACTACACGGGTATTGTCAGGACGGGAAATACGAATTTAAGGAACTGAAATACATGTGCATAAGCACATCCTTGATTAACTGTTTTTCTTCAAAGAAAATAAACACTGAGAACAGCAGTCTTTGCAGTACTTCTACAGTTTTCTGACAACCACTAGAGAAGCTAGTGTGCTATTATGCGTATTTAATTCAAATAGGAGATGAACTCAGAAATTTTATCAGCCCTCCCAAGGCCTCGCCACAACTACATTAAAAGGCATAAACAACTGGAAAGGCATCAAAAAACCACAAAGGTCTAAAGACTAAAGAAGGCACTGGTATATTTTAGAAAAAGAAAGTAAAAGATGATTGCATGGTTAAGATAAAAACAGCAATTGAAATAATAATGTGAAATTGAAAAATCAAAAAAACCCCAAACAGCTATAGACAACTCAAAATTGATACAATCTGAAAAGGGGGGAGTAGAGTAGTTGTGAAGAACCAGGAAAAGAAGAATTCATAAAATGAGATTTCATCTAGACAAATGCAATGCAAAAAGAAAAACAAAAGAAATTATTGATAGCTTAAAATGACATTCAGCTACCAGGAACAACAGGGTAAGGGAAGAGCACGTTTCAATGCATGTTAGCTTTTTTTTTGCCATGCCTATTGTGGTTTCATACCTCTCAGAGCGGGAAGATTGGCAGAGAACTTGCAAAGATAATAAACGTTAGAGATGATTATCCAGATCTTTCAGCACTTTCACCTTTTCAATTATCTTGTGGGAATAGTTATTCTCATTTTATAAAGTAAAAAAAGATGAGCATAAAAAACATGAGCTGTCTCCAAAGATACCTGTTCAGAGATTTTTCCTTCAATGAAACCAAGCCATTTTAAGTACAAAACTACTCTTTCTTAAATGCTTTTTGATTTTACTGCACTTAATAATATGCTACTTGATTTTAGCAAACTCTTAAAAAACAAAAAACAAACAAACAAACAAAAAACCCCAAACTAAACCACAACAGAGGGAGAAAAGAATCTCAAATTACAATGGGATTTTTGCTCTTGTTGCTGTACTTTTTGAAGAAAAGCTCATACAACTGAAGAAGACGCTTGGGTAGTGATGGGGCAAGACCAGAATGTGTCCTTCAGGTACAGACAAAATTTATGAAAGAGGTGTTGAAGAGAAAGGATAATGTAAAATTAATGCAAATTGGATGAAATTAGGAAGAACAGGAAATACTTAATTTTGACTAGAAAAGAAGGATAATGCTTGAAATCACTAAGATACTTCTGCCTGTGATACTGCAATTTCCGTGCACATCTGTTCTTCCATGGACAAACCTGAAGACCAACTGAACCTCAAGAACAAATGAAAAGTAAGAGACAATAAAATACAAAAAATAAGACAACACACAGCTTATTCATTGCTGCTAGTTTTTTCAACTTTCTAATGTGGAAGGGGGCACTGAAATAAGGAGAGAAAATGAAAAAAACATAAAAGACCTTTCTCTTTTTTTTTGAGATTTATCTTGAACATCATTAAAATCAGAAAACAGCCCCTGGCTTCATACAGTAACGAAGAGGACTTCAACACAAAGCTGGTGCTCAATAATTTGCACTCATGTAACACCTGTTTGCAAGACGGGCAGTCGATCATGTTCATCTTCGGCAACTGACAGACCTCCACACACACTAGGTACTTCAATTGTGGCAGCTGCTAACCTATTTCACACAAAAGGAACCTGGTAATTACAGCTTTTGAGGTGCTATTCCCTCAGCAGGAAATATGTTCAGCATATTATCTTCTTTATGCACTTACTGCCTCTCATTTCTATTTTCCAGGACAGACTTATATTCTAAAATGATGTTTTGCTCTCCTTATTTTCTTGCAAGTTGTGTCTGTTTATTCTGTCCTCGGTTTTCCTCACTGGCCACCATCTGGGTTGTGCGCCAACCCCAGATAAGCATGACTTACAGAAGGCTCCAGAGGCAAAGGGGGAAACATCATGATCAGGAGCATCATCACAACTGTGCCACAGCTGTATCTGCAGCACATGTGTACTTACAAAGAGTTTGGGCTGAGCATGGCACGTACAGATTGAGTTATCAATACTAGTTCTTCTCCATTACATTCCTACCCTGCAAAATGGGAGACAGCATGAACTGTTTTGGAGGCCAAAGGGGAAGCTGATGTTTTCCTGCGTCATTTTGTAGCTTGCTTCCCATTTCTGTGTTCACCCTTTTTTTTGCCCAGGACAGTGTTTGGAACGAGATCGGATGTAGATATCCTTATTTTGATAATAAGGATTTTTGTGACCAGAAACATTTAAAAACCACTAACACTAAAGCCTAACTACTCAGCTACTGAAACACGAAGTTCCCCAAGGCTTTTAAGAGTTTCTTCTTTCAAGAAGTTGCCACTGGTCTTTACAGAAAGCACTTAATCAAAGAGATTGAGCACAACCATTTCCTAGTATTTACAAAACTTAGCTCTCCCTTCCTATCTTATAATTTTGTTCAGTTTGCTGAGCATTTCAGTGCCATGTAACTGCATCAGCTAAAGCGCCATTTCTCTTTTTAATTTTCCTCCAAGACTGTGTGCAATTCATACATATCCTACCCTTGATTTCTCCTTTTCCTCAAAATCCTTTAGTTTTTGCACATTTCTGTTTTATTGTCATTTACAAAGGTATAAGACATACTTTTCTTGTATTAATAAAAACATTAAGCTTAACTGTTAAAGCGCAAAACCAATTGGTATAGAATTATCACTAAACATTTAAGTGACAATTATGCCACCTGACATAGTGTCGTGACTTGGACACATGGGTGTAACAGAAGTCTTCAGAAGACATGACTAATATTTGCTGCTTCTGTTTGTTGCTGGAGCTTCTGACCTTCAGTCATTGACTCCATGAAAACCTCTATGGAGAAAGATGAAACAAATGTCTGATTTGAAGTACGTATTTTTAAGGACAGAACTGTGATTTGAGGATGTTAAAGGAAAAGGATGAGGAATCAAAGCAGCAGCCAGCACGGCATCACAGTTGAAAGGCTACAGCTGACAGAAATGACACTTTTGCTAGAGACCAAAAACTCATGTGAGCAGGCAGTTTTGATACGCTGTAATCTAACAACATGAGATAGCAGCTTACGCAGCGCTTAGAGAAACACCATAATCCTCTTACCAGTGACACAGGAAAAGAGAGCAGATTTATGCTGGAGGGAACTAGATCTTCTCTCTTTGGAAAGCATTCTTGAATTGCTTGGTTCATATTTTTCAGCAGTAATAAACATTTTATGCAACTTTGGATTTATGCCTTCTGGAATCATACGTGGGCTATGCTGGTAGAAATGAAGCATTTTGTTTCCTGAAATAGCTTTGTGGATGCTCCTTTTGTTAGACTGACTTTGATTGTAAGTCTGCAAAAGATAAGATAAATCATACCCTGTTAGATTGTTTTTTCACATGACTTGATCAAAAGTAAAAGAACACCTTTGACTGTGGGGCTTCTCATTATTTTACAGTCTGTCAAGATGTTTTTGAGGTTTTTTCTTTTCTTCCTCAAACACAACTAAACCAAGATATGATGCAAGGCCCTGAGAGCCAACCATATACCCTCTTCTGTGAATATTGACAGGTAGGTCAACACAACGGCTTGTTCAAGTTCTTGAACTGCAAGTTGAAGACTAGCAGTATGGCTCCACATTATGGTCACCAAAGCAGAGAGGGGAAAGGAACAGAAGGACATAGGTGAAAACAACTAAGTAATAAGGTTGTACTGAAAATCCGATAATCAATACAGTAAAACATAGCTACTAAGTTGGTTAGGTTTTTTGGTGGTTTTTTTTTTAAGAGCTCCCATACTAAAATATCTGAGTCAAATTAAATTTAAGTTATCATTGTTTCGTGCCTAGGTAAAACATTCAAAGCAAATGTAACAAAAAGCAAGGAAGTACTAAAGAACAGTGATTGTTCTTTATGTTGCAAACAATACAAAATATAACATAATGTACAGCTTTTTACACTGTAAATAGATCAGGAGTAGGCACAGCACTTGAGAGAAAAAGAAACACAGCCCTTGCCTGGGGGAATTTACAATCTGCAATAGATACAGGGATGATGTAAATTAGATTACATCAGAAACAAAGAAAGGAGGTCAAAAAAAAAAAGGCTTAAGATTATTTGTTAATGTCATACATGCTCCAAGTCCTTTTAATTACACTCCATTTTTATTGTGCAGAGAAACCAAGACAAAGACGGAGAAACTAAGGAAAGGAAAGTGGTTCCCCGCTCTGACCATTTCTTGTCCTAATACTCTTCTCTGAGTCCCTGAGGCAGGTCACTGATGTAGACAGCATGTCCAGTTACGCAGCTATGTTCTTTCGAGAGAGGTGATCTTTGGAAGCCAGGATTAGAGGAGATGGACACAGAAAGATGCTCTCTGAATAAAACTGGAAGAGGTTAATGGCTTGCTCTATTATACTGTCCCTCAGGCATTCTAATAAATGTATTTTAAGCCTAGAACAGGCAAAAAATTATTTGTATGGAAAAAAAAAGGTATTACCAAATTAATTGCTTAACAGAATTGTTACTTTACTGTTACTGAGACAGTGTGTTTCCTTTTCCTGTATTTCACAGAGAGCGTCAGCTTGGCCTGACGGGAGCCTGAGAGGCTGCGAGCTCCCCTGAGCCCTTCTCTTCGTACCGGTTTAAATCTGCAGCTAACAGCCCCCATCCAGGCTGACGAACACGCAGCTGAGCTGTCACAAGAGGTTAAAAAACCCAAATCACACCACAGTACATCTCAGAATAGGGCTGAACTAGAAAGGGAGAAGATTTGAAAGCCGAACTCTCAGGGAACCCAGGGCATTAGCAAGGTGCAACGGCATGACGTGTGCCGCACGGCTGAGATGCTTCCACGTGGGACAGCTGAACCGGGCGGGGAAGCACGTGGGGAGCAGAGGAGACAGGAACAGAGTAATAAACACTGCTGTAAGAGAAATTCCTGTCTAACTTCAAACTTCCAGACCTGCAGTCTCCAATTTTTCCCAATAAAATTTCTTCAAAAGCTTTATAATTGACTTGAAGTGGTTAGATTAAAAAATAAAATAAAAAAACCCAACACCAAACCACAAATTCCCACTAATACGAGACCATTAATTACTTAGCTGCAAGTTATCTGATGGGGAAGAATCTCCATATTAACAGATCTGCAATGACACCCAATAAAAAAAAACCAACAAAATAGCAACAAAAAACCAAGCAAAACCAAACAAACAAAGCCAATATTGTTCAGCAATTAGACTTATTTCATGATCTCAACAAAAAAAATTATATAAAATTACTATCCTACTGGGGGAAAGTTCTGCTTCAAAGATTTCTGAGAAAATCTGAAGAACTGAGTAATCCAACTACTTAAGCAAAACTCTACGGAACTTAAGGGACCATTTTACTACCCTACTACAGAGCAGAGCTTTCAGTAGTAACCAGTCTTCATAAGCAGCATGAGAAAATATCTATTTACAAATACCATTCACTTTTATAATTTTTAACTCTCATCCCTTGAAAGCAGCTTTTTTTCCTCAGGCAGGATTCTTTGGACCTTCGTTTTGAACTAAATCCCTGCTACCTACAAATTTAAACCAGAGGCACAGCATCGATCAGAACAAATAATAGCAAGACCTGAAATTCTGGGGTCACAATGAGCTTACACAGATCTCAGACTTCTCTGTCATCAAACCTGATCCAACTCAGAACCAACCTTGCAGGTAAACAAAACCAGCGAAGAACAAAATAAATCTTCAGCCAGAACAGTTAGGTGCACCCTAGAAATGCCTCACATTCCAACAGGGGTTGCACGATGAAACTGTAAAGCTGCACGTTCATATAACTCTGCAACCCCTCTCACCAACGAGTGCTGTCAACAGGGACTGCCTCGCCTCCTCCTACCTAAACCCTGCCCTGCCAGCTTCCCTTGGATCAGACGCAGGAACCGCGCGGCTGCGGCAAGAAGCTGGGCAGGCTGCTCCTACAGCTGAAGATCGCTTCTCCCGGCTCACGACTCCCGGCTTAGTTTTCCACCAGTACATTAGTTTCCCAAGGGGCAGCCTGCACTCAGAGACGATTAATTATACTCAGAGCTGAGTGCTGAGGTTCAGGAATTTAGCAAAAGTAGATTTCCACTTAAGCTGATCTCTTCAGACCTCACACGCAAGTCTGCTACTACTAAGTACATGTCTGAAAGCGCAGTGTCGTCAGCGGTTCAGCAAGACGCTTCCAATCCCCCCCGCTCTCAGAGCCCCGTCCCTATCTCTTCCACACCTTGTCCTGTACCCTCGGCAAAACAAACCCCCTGTATATTCTGAGTTTCAGTTTGGCGTTTGCAAAATAAGTGTTATTAAGAACAAAGGCTTGAAGCCCTTCACATTGAGAAAGTGCACATATTTTTAGAATATTGGGGGTTATTATACCTTCCCGTAGGAACAGGTAAATGTTGCTAGGAGTGCTCAGGATTGCTGTGATTCTTAATGCACAGTATACAGTTCCCTGGAACAGACCAAACCGGTCTGTTTTCCCAGTGAGAAGAAAGCTACACACTCACCCGTTCCTCCCGCCCTTCAGCGAGGATAACAACGATCCTGCCTTGCCGCCTGCGCCCCGTTCGGCCCATCCTCTGCACAAGGCGAACTGGACTTTTCTGAGCATCAAAGCAGATGATGAGATCAACTTCTCCAATGTCTAAGCCTTCTTCCCCAACACAGGTAGAGACCAGAGTGTTATACCCACCTTCACGAAAGCGTTTTACCACCTGAATAAATGATTAAAATTAGATTTAACAGGTTAGCCAGAAAGCCCTTTATACACACTTCGCAGTTTTTCTAGGTTCAGACAGAAGTTAAAATAATTCATTTATACTTTAAAGCTACAAAATTCAGAAATTCTGAATTTGTCAATTAATTAATCGTGATCAAATACCATGCACTAACGTTATCAACATCAACACATCAACTCTTCCATTCTAAAATAAAGGGAAAAAAAGCACACCTTATTCTGACTCCAACCATGGCATTCTTTTAAATTTTATCTTCCCAACTTTGCAATTATTTTTTTTTTTTAACTTTGCTAGATCAAAGTTTAAGGATATATCTTATTTTTTTCTACCTACAAGAAAAAAAAATCCCCTAAGCAAGTATTTGAATATTTCCCCAGATTTTCAAATATATAAAAGTTATCATTTGTTATAATAATGTAAACATATAAAATATTTCTACTTATACATTCTGTTCAGTGAGTACAATTTTGGATACTCTGAAAGCAATTGAACTACATAGGAATTTACTAACGATGCTTTAAAGTTCAGTCACTGCCATACAGTCTATATCAGTACTCTGGTAGTTATTTATACAATTAATACTCTTTATCTCAATTTCCTAATACAACTCTCATCTTTTCTTTACCTCAAGTTGTTCCTTTTGGGTGAAGCCTTTTGTGCTCTTTCCTGTGGAATGGCCAACAAACGTCATTACTCTAACAACCGGACTGAGCCGGGAAAGCATTTCTGCAATTTCTTGCACGCTATCTCGAAATGATGAGAAGATCATCACTCTGGTATCCGCAGCGTCCACAGATGTGCTTTCAGTCGTGACTTGATCTGTTTGATTTTAAAAAGCCAGAAAACATTTTTATGCATGATTTTAAAATAATTACTAATAAAAAAGTAAGGACAGGTCATCCTATAATCTACACATTCACAGTTCTCATCTCACTTAATGGGAAGATTTTGTCCCAGTATACTGCATTTTGATTTTTTTCAAAGAAAGTTTCTTTAAAAGAAATTTCATTTAACAAAGATTTAAGCAAATAAATAAAAACAAAACAGTAGAGAAAACTGACAATTAGGAGCCTGTCAGCCTGTTTAGACCAACCTCCCAGAAAATGCTCTGAGATATATCTGCTCAAACAATTCCTCTGTGGAATCAAAGCAATATTCTAGTCTTGGAGAAACTACAATAACTATGGTGAGAACATCTTATATTTGAGGTACCAGTACTAATGGTACTTTGAAAAGCTCAGGTTTGATGGCAAGTGTCTGTAAAACTTTATCTAAGCTTAAGATGCCTTCTTCCAAAGAGCCTACAATGTGACTTTTAAACCTGCTACTGAAATACCCGGTCAGACGAGGTTAGCAATATATAGTGATAAAAAGAACCAAAACAACTGTTACCATTCGTCTAGGATACACCATGGTGGAGTAAAAGAGATGTATGCCAACTTTCCATGATTTACCACAGCAAATTGTCTCTAGTTCTACAGCTTAGGATCCTCATGACAGCGGAAAAGTGCAAAAACTTCCCTTAATACGATAATCTGTTGCTTCTGACTGATCTGTCATCACAACTGCTCATATCTCATTTCAAAAGCAAAGATAACATTTCCTTTTTCAAAGAAAAGGGAAAAATAATTGCCTTTGACCAAAACCACGTTTCTTATGTTATCACAATTTTGTCTTCTAGGTACTCAACTATTTTTTTTTTCTTCATTTTTGAAACATACAACGGTACCTGCCTTCATGAGCACAAGCAAAAGCTATCTAAGCAACGTGCAAGTCTTGAACAGTCAGCTACTGTTTATCCTATCCAAATAATAAAACAGCATACCCATTACTCCATGCTGCAAAGTAAAAACCTTGTATGTTAAAAAAGACTCTTTGAAAGGATATAATGCCTAACTGAAACTGGCACATGCATTGCTAGACACAGCGCCCAGATGAAATCAAATAGATTTCCAGGGATAAAGATCTCCTCTTTTCCACAATGCTCCCCAAAACACCTTCATCTCATTAAAAGAAAGGTTAGACAAGGAATTAAAATTCTCAGGACTGAATGTGTAAAAAGATGTTTCCCTGAACATACAAAGAACAGTCACCCGGTGCTTGCCAACAGTTTCAAGCTATGCCTGTAATTCCAGCACCAAGCTGCCTCTTGAAGTGAAAGCACTGTGTACCAGAGAAGTATATACATCTTTCTGATCAACTATTAGAAATTCCAGTTTAGTTTCTAGTTGTGCATATCTACATATCTATCTGCTTTCAGCAGCTTAAGTCAAAAAGGAGAAGCTGAAGCTGACCATTTTCCCCATTTCTCCTTAAGATGAGCCTTGAATTCACAGGTAGATTATGAGGATGGCTACCTCTGCTGAAAACAAATTTCACTCTTGAGGCTGACAGCCAAGGAGGTTAGACAAGAGGATCTCCAGAGGTCCCTTCCAACTAGTCTAAATTATTCTGATATTCTGCTGCACGGTTTCAGTAAATTGCAGGTGATACGGGAGGTCACCAGTCAAGTACAGAAACCAGTCCCCAGTGAAGGCCTAGAACTGAAATGGTGACTATGAGTCAATATTTTTAGCTAGAAACCAGATAATATAACACTGATATAATGTGTTCTGCATAATTTGCCATCCTGAGCACACTGACAAGCTATATATTTCAGAATAAGTACAAGCTGACTATATCTTACTTACAGGAGTTCATATTATTCTCCACCACTAACTTTATTCTGAACATTATTCTGTATCTATTTTTAGCATATTCTCATGATTTGAACAGCAATAATGCTCAGTAGCGCCTGTCCCTGTATTGTAAAAAAATATTACACTGCTGCCATTACCTTATCCAAAACCAGACTTAGAAAATTCAAGACATTCGCAGCCCATACTCAATCTGACAAGTAATCCAGGTATGGAAGATTAGCTGGGAGAAGCTCATTATGCTCAGTTCTTAAGGGCTGGCCAGAATGTTATCTTGCACTTACCCGAATTGCCGGTGTGTCTTGCAAAGCAGGGGCAATAGCTACGTGGTCAGGAAGCTCAAACTCAGCCTGGTTGATCACTAGTTAGAAATGGCTCAGGGCTCGCACAGGCACCTTGGCACTACTCCCCCAAGTTCTCATATGAGAGGTTCCATTTCAAATGGAGGAGAAAGAGCTAGTGTTGTTCCTGGTATGGGTAATGACTTAGGTTATTAATACTGTCCTTCCCTGCCTCAGATGTAGGGCTTTTCAAGGAAAACGCTTTGCAGAAGTAGTTATTTGTTTTAAAAATTACATAGGCATGAACACAGTAAATTATGATTCAGAATAGTTCAGCAATGCATAACTGGAACAAAGCAGAGTGAAGTTCAGGGCTTTTGTTTGCTTCTCTTTTTTTTCCCTGGACATACTACACACTTGCATGAGCTCCTGAAACAAATGCAGAACGTGTTTTCCACTGCTCACATGATGATTTAAGCTTTTATTTCAGAGCCTTCTGATGGAGCAAAGATACGTGTGATTATGTTTGGAATATTAATAAGTGCTCGAGCTTTTATTGACAGACTCACGACAAATTCTAGTCTGGAGGAGAGAGAAATCAGGACGTGGGTGAGTACTCTATTCAGTCAGAGTCCAAAACCAGAATTTAGGGTGTAGCTACTTGCATGCATGTGAATTTAGACTTTACGTGCAAGAAACAGGGAGTAAGGGTGGAAATACAGGTTTTGGGTTATTGCTCAAAAGGTATTATCAGAGATGCCATGACACAGTGAATAATAAGACAAATAAATAAATTCACAGTGTCTCACTATTTCTGTCAACTGCCAATGCATTTTGACTGGAGATGCGTAAGTTTAGGAGACACAAGCAGGAGCTTACTACATTTCCTAAGTTACTAGAACGCCTCCAACTTTGTGATCAGACTGCGAATTGTAAAGCGCTTTCTGGCCTTGCGTTACACACAAAGATTTCAGGACCGGTTGTACTCACTTTAAATTTAACTACATGCATCTAGAGAACTGTGTTCAGAACACTGCTTCACATTCCCCATGGCCTTGCCTTGCACATTAGCTGCAAGGATAAAGGAGGTTACAGGGATCGGGAACAAGGAAGGACAGCAAGAAAACCTGATGTACCTAGCTCAAGATACGACTAGGTATGCTACCACAGCTCACCAATTACGCTATAAAAGATTACGTATTTCTTCCTGCACTGTTACTGTAATTTTGTATTTGTAACAATAAAGACTTACAGTTCATGCCTACTCACTTCTGAGGTCCGTGCACACAGACACAAAATCGAAACATTTGTATATTAATTACCTGTTAGTAATATTAAGAGACATGTATGACCAACATTGCAAGGAAAAACATATCTGATGGGATTCATATGACAGCAAAATCCATGCTATCAAAAAAAGATGGAAGAGTATTCAATATGAAACTTAAAAGTAACTCCAGTACAGAATACAGAATTTGAACACAAAAGGCAATAGCTCAGCAAGATGTTGTTACAGGAAACAAGACAGGAGGCAGGGAGGAGAGAAAGAAGAATGAATGGAAAGGGGAAAAGGAAAAGGAAAAAAAAAGAAAGTAATTTGATTAAGTGTATTTGGACATATTATAAACTAACAAAACCAAAAATGAGTAAACTTAATATTGCCTACTAGAAAGTAGCAGTCATTTAAAGTGTATTCTGAGAATCAAGCATCTAAGATAGAAAAAAAAAACAAAACCAACAACAAAAACCAACCCAAAACAAAACAGTAGGGCAGGTCAGAAATTATCAGAACTTCACAGAGCACAAAGATCCAAACAGACAAGGAAAAAATTGAAGAAGTTGGGGGGAAAAAAAAAATTGTTCTCATGTCATCATTCCAAAAGCAACAACTGGATCAAGAAGCTGAAACTTCCTAAAATCAGAGACGTCTGAATGATTCAGAATACTTTGTTTCATAATCTCATGCTACTGTATGACATATTTTTGTTGTCCCTTTTGGTCAAGATAAAAAAGAATAAGAGAGAGATGAATGTAATTGAAGAATCAATGCCTCAGAGTTTGTCATTCCTGGCAACAGGCTGGATATCAGAACTTTTATCTTTAAGCTCCATAAATATGTTGCATCTAACTTTGCAGGAGTTAATGGTAGCACTGCACTGAGAGGTGGTTTCCAGAACAAATTCTGTGACTATGAAAATCACAAGACATAGTAGCACAAGGAATGAGTTTACTATCACTGTTTTACTAATTTGTTATAACCATTTATATCAGATTAATAATGATAACTTATAGAAGGTTTTTTCTTGAAGAAATGTTATGGTATAGTTCTTCTAAAGAGGACTTTTCCACACAGAAGATATACAAACATACAAAACAGTAAAGAACGTGAACAAATTAAGAGATAAATCAGTAGGATATTACTTGTTTTCACCCACAGGTTCAGCTGTTCAGATGCTATTTCTTTGAGTTGCTGGTACTTACCAGAACAACCCTTTTTCCAGGATTTGAAGTGTTCTATTACAATTTCCTCCAATTTCCTTAATTTTGGATGGCTGTAGATAAATTCCTTTTTATTTTCAAACACTGAAAAGGAAATAAAGCAACTAAAGATGTAAGCGAACCTGCAACAAATATGAAGGCTTAGTGAACTTCATTTCCTCCCATTATAATTTTGAGTAGACATACAAATTCCTGACATTAGTTCTAATTGTGTTCACCTAAACAAATTAATAAACTACTTATAGAAGCACATTTACTAAACCCAGTTTTTGAGAAAGTGTTGTTACTTTTGCTACAGTCACACTGAAAAAGATATATAATCAAACAGTAATATTTTAACCTTTCTTTTTAAATCAAATTAAAAACTTCAAACATAGAAAACTTGTTTGAAGGTAGTTAAAACCACTGAGGGAAGACAGACAGATAGAGAAATAAATAGAGTCCAGGGAAAACAATCTGGAATAAAGAATATTAGCTGAGTGTATCACAAGGAATAGCTTCCTGCATCTACACACCATGTACAGCTATCTACTGTTTCATTTAAACAGAAAGTAAACATTCTGTCCCTAAAAGGGAAATACTGACCTGTTTTACTCTTGTAAATATTTCCATTCGCTGAAGCCAGAGATGCATCTGAAAACATGTCTCTAAGCTGCTGATATAGCTTCATGAAGTCCTCATTACGGCCAAGTTCATTCTTCGTGCGGGTTAACCCTTTGTAAAAAGTTGAAATATCTTAGTATTTAATCTTTGGAGTGAATGTAATTTTTGCTATCCCAAATACAAGCTTTCTCACAAGTAGCAAGCTCCTTTCAACAGCTGAAAGATACACGTTAGCTTTAGCAAACGTAATAAACTTTGTTTGGCATCAGTATTTTTCAGAGAAGATGCCATTATAGAATTTAAACATGAAAACATGAATTTAAGTGAAGCCTGATCCTGTGGGTAAACTAAAAAATTTTACATCAACCACTTAGCCCTAGAAAAGGCATCCAATCCAGAAACCTTAAGCGTGGTGAGACACTGGCCCAGGTTGCCCAGAAAGCCCTGCACACCCCATCATTGGAAGTGCTCAAGGCCAGGTTGGACGGGGCTTTGGGCAACCTGGTCTAGTGGGAGGTGTCCCTGCCCGTGGCAGGGGGTTGGAACGAGATGGTCTTTAAGGTCCCTTCCAACCTAAACCATTCTGTGATTCTACGAAGTGCTGCCCATTACTTAAAGAGAAAGGAACCTAGACAAAAAGCTAGACTTAACAAGTTTCTTGATTGATTTTATGTCAACATTGAAAAGAATTTTGTTCTACTCAAACCAGAAATCAAACTTACCAGAAGCAGTACAGAAGACCTATTTATTAGAACTATTTCCCATCGGTCATCTTTCAGACAGTTGGACTAGATGACTGTTGTAGGACCCTTCCAACTGAAATATTCTATTTTATTCAAATATTCTAATCTATTCAATAGCAGACAGGAATTTAAGGAACCTGAGAAACTAGGAAATACATGAAATGCTCATGGGTGCCTAGGTCTAACAGCAGCACTATATCATCAGAAATGTAAAGATCTGCACGTGTGAAAGTAATAAATTGCAAAAATGTCAAAAGCATAAAATTAATGAGAAATTATTAGCACATGTATAATACAAAAATATATTCTACAGATATTCTCTAATATGAAGCAAACACTGTACGCTTTTGGTTCAGACATAGGACAAGGCAGTGTCATTTTATTCAAGAAGTGGTGTAGCTTAGTAGCTTTTGTAAGTTACCACACAGTTACACAGTTAAGTGTAAACCAAAATGAAGCAAGAAACCTAAGAGGCACACGTTGGGGTAATCTGAACAGCTGGAACCTTCCCCTCCCACATCCCGTGTTTAGAAGACACTTGCTGTTGGACTGACATTGCCAAGTGGAAACTTCCCCCCTCAGAAAAGATGTCAATACCAAATCATGTCTTCCAGATAGCAATGACAACGCAGTGGGTCTAAAAGTGACTGCGGAGAGCTGCAAAGGACTCACAATAGTCAGTGACAGAATTAGGAAAATAAACTGAGACCAGAACAGAAAACAGCTTTCTATTTCGCTCGGTGAGCACGGAAGATGTTGCACAGCTAGGACAGAAATTCTAGTGCGATGTGTCCAAATCTGTAATCTTCTGGCAAAGACACTTAAAACTCACGCATACACAAGTCTTGCTACGGGGAGAGGAATTGCTTTACAAGACCAAGGAATCTCTTAGTTTAAAATAATAGCTATTCTCTGTCTCTCCAGAGATATTACTGTCACATACTCTGAGTTCTGTTTGTGCCTTATTTTTTTGGAACTGCTGCCATATAAACACATTTGCTTTCCCAAATATACTCTATCTTTAACATTGTGCAAACATATTTCCAGTAGGGATGAAGGGGAACAAAATACCAATTATATTTGCAATCCATCTGTTACCTAAGCTGTTTTGTGCAAAACTAGCCACACAAATGAGGTAAATTAAATAAGAAGGAGTGAAGACAAAAGGAGGGATGTTTCTGAAGACATTTCACCTTTTGATCCATCCATAATTCCAAAAAGGTAGATAAATAATGACCGTACTCCCATTTGCAGCAGCAGCTCATAACCATGATATAAACTGATACAAAGTGCAAAATCTCCTTCAATTATGCCTTGATGTATTCCCTGTAAAACAAAAGACTCATCATTAAATTAGGAAGTTGATAAGCAGCAGGAATGATACTGCAATTCTTAGGACAAAAATAAGATTGACATCTAAGAAACAGAGCCAAAGCACAAACTAATGCACAGCCAGCCAGCAGCCTGTCTATCAAAACCTTCAGCAAACAGGTTACACAATTCTTAATGATCAATGAAGGCAATCTTTTTCTACCTTCAAAATGATCTCCAAAATACCTGTGTTACCTTCCAAGATTAGGTCATTACTTTCTGATACAGCAACACTCAAAATCCATCAGTATCTGGCAAAAATTCTGGCACGTCCACCCTGGCTACAAAATTTAAGCCAGGAAAGTTGGCTTGCCTACTCTGAAGTATATTTCCCAGTGTTCTTTCTAGGGTACACGTATTTGGAACGCTCCATGACAACTTACATAAAATGAGGGGAAAGTGTACATTTGGCAGTCAGTAATTACCATCTAAGTTCTCAAAACAATTTCAGTTTGGAAATGGAGTTCTTCACCTTTTCCTTAACTTTACTGGCATTAAGAAATGTGGAGCAAGTGGGCATATTTTATTCCAGGGCTAAAAGCAGAATGTTACAAAGGAAGTCTAACTTTATATGTATCAGGAAACTTTGTACACTATGCAGCATTACTATTTATTCACTACTTTAATAATGTGAAATAAATATAAACACTTACCCCATTTTGTGAAGACGGGTTTTTTCTATATTGATCTCTTGCTAGAATTATCTGGTACTTTGTAAGGCTGGGAATATCCCGCCTTGCTAAAACTCCTATTTTAATCAGGCGTCCAGCAAATGTTTCTAGCACCTGCAAACAAAACACAGAAGTACACAAGAGATGCGAAGGTATGTATATTTAGCCCTTTAAAGTAGTTTTATTTTTACGGCTCTTACACAACAGAACACAGGCAGCTTGCTTACTTTGTTTGAAACATACAATTTTTCAAAACAGACTGTACTGATTCCTGAATAATTTGTTACTGTGCCAGCTGGCAAACTGGTGCTCTGCCTCACTGTAATGTTCTCCACTATCGGGATGTTTCTAGGCTAATTTTCAAAATCTTTTTCTAAGACCAGCAGAATTTTTACAACTTGCTTCCCTGAGGATTTGTGCCCTCCATCCTACAGACAAACACCTTCCTGCCCCCAAGATAACCCCATATCCATCAAGTAACTGAGAAGTGGAAACACACACGGTGCTTTTGTAACGGCACGAGTACTGACTGAGCGCAGAAGAAGCCAAACGGGACTGGTAACCGGCTACTGCACTCATGCTGCAGCTCCCACTCCTACTGGTAATCCTAACTTCCATGGCGTTTCAGTCTCAGGAAAACTTGGATTCATCTTTGAGAAGTCTAAACTACCTCAGGCGGAGGCTAGCGAACAAGTTAGAAGGTTGTGCGTGGAAGGGATGGGAGGCAGGAGACATGAGCAGAGAGGGCTGAGCACCCGGCAGATGGGCCCGGCACAGCAGCGTGCCCTATTGCCTTTGGAAGCCATGCCAAAAGACAATTTGTTTTTATACATCACATGTACCTTCTTTCCACACCAGTGAAACAAGGGAACTGACCTGCACTAATTCATCTTAATCTTGTTTTTCCTCTTTGTTTCTTAGCCTTAGGTGGTCAGGATTTTTTTCATAGACTTAGTTTTGCATGAGCGCTAACTCTGTAATAATTGGAGTAATCAGATTTGTTCTACAAAAATTACTTACAATCTGTTGGCCCACTTGGCTAGTAGCACCAAAAGCATCTCTAGCGCACGACAACAGCCTTCTCCAAAGGCAGTCTTGACTTAGTGTGACAGCCGATAGTTCCTGAATGCTGCTTATACGCATACAGTGTTGCCCACGTTTTCTTGGCATTTTAACACCAGTTGAGCTGCACTGTGCTAGAGAAGGCTATAGCATAACAGATGCCGAACCCCTGTATTGCTCTTCTTTCAGCCCACTGAAAATCAAGTCCAGCCGAACCAATAAAAACACGTCTAACTTTCAGGCCTCAAACAATATGGATCCAAGTATGTCTTCAGCTTGTGGAGACAAAATGCTCCAGCAGCAAAAGAAAGTCAACTGTAAAAGTGCAAAGCATGTTTATACACTAAGTAAAAATACTCCATTTGTCTTCTTCACACATTTAAGTGTAGGATGGGTTTTAAGAGCCTGCTAGCACGCACAAATATTATTAACAACCACACTCTTCTACTTATTCTTCTCTCAGCTTGATTTAACTTCTCTTGCTGCTTCAACTATTTTTATAGTTTGGTATTCCTTTAGCTTCTTACTCTGTGTACAGTGCTACGTGGCACTAAGTGGCAAATCCTGAGAAAAGGGGTGGGAATAATTGCCATCCTCAAATACAGCAGCATTAATCCCCCAAAGAATCAAAAATGCAAAGAGAACTTTGGAAGGGTGAATGAACACTTGTGAAAGCACCAGCCAAACTGAGGAAACAATGGGCTGGGGAATTTCCACACTGCCCGCTCCATGCCTGCAGGTCTTTCAAAAACAGCTAGCCGGAGTCAGCAGGCTAAGCAGATTATAACAGATAAAGGCTGCTGAGAAATAATAGAAACAAAGCCTAAATTCTGAATGCTCTGGTGCATCTTAAGTTGCTCTTCTTCCCTGCTCTGGGCCTTCAACCTGGGATACGTGGTCTCGGGCAGCTTGTTGCTTTTGCTCAGAGGAGCCCAGCTCAGCTCAATCCGCTCCCGGCCGGCGGAGAACCAGGCGATGCCCACAGGAGCAGCAGGGAGGCCTCTGGGAGCCGCTCCGAAGGCAGGATGGTACTGAGGAGCACTGCCCGCTGCACAGCTCTCGGGAGATTTGGCACGAGACCAGCTGCGCAGACTGAACGCCCACCTGCACCAAAGAGCCGGAGGCACCTCCGAGCCCCGTCGCCAGGTTTGCCTGTGCCTACAGAGAGCCTGGGCCACAGCCTCACACCACTCCCCAGGCAAAGCAACGCACATCCAGACTCCATCCCGAAGCACGCCTGCTAATTAAGACTAACAGATTAATTAGACCAAATAAACCACTAACATTACTAACAACAAGCAAACACCAATTGGAAAAGACAATATTGCTAGGAATTTCCGGANNTAAAATGCAGTCAAAAATATCCACCAAGCCATTTGGAAGTCAAAATGCACATGAAATCAATTTCTCATATTTGGTTTAGTTTTAAAAGTTTAAAATTCAAAACTTTGTCTTTTACCAAACAGTTTATTATTGCTAGGTTGGTTTTAAATCCGGTCTGTATTTGGCAAGTCACTTTAAGAGGACAGAGACAGAAACATCTGTGCCAGCTTATAAAAACAGGTATTAAAAGAAAAAAAAAGAAAAGAAAATGTTAACTATGCAAGGGTAACTCAGTGCTTTTTATTTTAATACGATATCACTGAAATAGCACTTTACCCTCCCATCAAACTCTAAACAGTTGGACACGAGGATACTTGAAATGCTGAAGATCAAGCTTACACTGTCTTTAGTAGCAGAAATGGGAGTCAGTCTTTGAACACAAATATGTTTCTCCAGACATTAAATCAAAGTTTTCATTAAAAAGTAATGCCCACATAAGTATAATATTTCAGAACTGGTTTATTATTTCTTATACTTGTTGCATAGCTTTTTCAAAAAATAAATTACCATTACATCAACTTTTGTTTCATCCCTTGACCTAGTTTATAACATGTAAGAAAACGATATTGTCACTGTTTGCTCAGCGTACACCCCTGTCTGATTTAATCATCTTCTGCAAAACAAAACAAGGAAGACTATTATAAAAGACAGCAGGATCCAGTCACCTGGAGCTTCAAAACTAATAAGGAACAGTAAACATAACCTACTTAGAAGGGATACAGAAACAACCACTACTCAGAGTGATTACATTTATCTTACCTCCATACCTTTATTTTTAATTAAAAAGATAATACTTCTGGAAAGCCTCTTCAATATTTCCAAAACATTTAAGTGTTACGTTACCCATTTAAAAACAGAACTGTAGAATTAATTTAAATTAATTGCTTACTAGGACTCATGGCTTTTTCTAGCTCACTAAATTGAGTTCAAAAAGCTGACAGATTTACTACCAATGTATAAAAGACAACTGGTAAAGTTATCCCATACTGCACTAAACTTGCCAAGAACATAGAGTTTTGCTGAACAAAGTACGTTCCCCTGCAAATCACACTGATTTTTTGAAGTTCGTACCCAAGATTAGCTTAGGACCTGCCGCTTGGAGTACGACATTAGCTAAGGACTGCCATGTGTATTACAAGCAGAACTGGCAAGGCAAAGAACTGTCACTCTTTCAGCTACACCTCACTAAAACCTGCTATTAATCTGTTTTCTCCTGGCACAATAAAAAACGAGGGCTCTAAACAAACGGCCTGGCCTAATTATTTTACTGCAGATGTGCAAGCATTCTTTACCAAAGAAAACCAAGAAATCTCCCATGCATAAATAACTGTTTGTATTGCATTTCTTTCAGAGTAAAGGAGGGGGTTGAGAGAAACCAGCCACTAAGCAGACTGTATCTTCACCAAAGACTGAGAAGGTCCACGTCTATCCACAGGAAAGGCGAAGTGCCAGGAAGCTCTCCAGAGCGCTCCCAGGCTCGACAACAGACCTGACCAGGTTTATACACTCACACCACACTTCAACGGAGCTGCCCTTCCCCGGCTCTCCCGACTCACCCGGCTCCAGCATTTCCAATGCCCAATACGCCACGACCCCTTCCAATAATGCTGGGGCAGACGCAGAATTGCTGTGCAGAACGCAGAATTGCCGCGCAAGTAAATGAGACTGTGTTGTGTGTTGGTGAGGTAACACCACACCTACAGCTGTGCAGGAATGTCACTGTGCCCCACTGACACACCGGGCTGCCTTAACCAGGGACCGCTAAAACCAGTAGTAGGGAAGTAACACAAGCAGCTCCAGAACACAAATACAGGTTTTTGTTGTGGCTGTGCACCACATGGACATCACGCTGCTCCTGCTCTCTGCTCCAGATTTTCAACTTTTCAACAAAGGGATCGAAGGAAGACAAGAAAGGGAAAGAAGAGACTTCTTCCAGGCTCTAGCCCCACCACCCATAGCTGGAAAGGCAGCTCAGAAGGTGTATTTATCATCAGTTTTCACAACAGAGTTGTGATCATACTGCCCTGGGGTGAGCCAAGCAATTTTGCAGGAGGGCATGAAATCAACCAAGGCCTTCTACAGCTCTGGATCTAAAGCATTCATTGCTTTGTTGTGGGACTGAAACTAGAAAGGTTTGGGTTTCACAAAGTGTGCTAGCTTGAGAAGTGTCAGTGCGATAACCTAATATTCCTGAAAGTAACTTCCAGGAGGAAGTCCCAGGAACAGATCATGTTTTGTCTCTGCCAACCATAACCCCGTGTTAAGTGAGAGTCTTGAGACTCCATCAAAAAAGAAAGTACCGGTGGTCGCAGAGCCCAGTGGCGCCAGAGAACCAGCCAGCCCCTCGGCCGGAGGAGCACGTCTCACGGATCAGCTAGGGCAGCTCACGGATACCTTTTCACCCACTGCAAAGAAACTTTTCAGGCACACAGAGTACGTAAAGTTTATGTACAGAGTGAGAACAGTTCATTGTAAACTTTGATTAAGCCTCTCAAATCGCAGTATAGTATAAAGAAGGGAATGAGGACAATTATTAACGGGAAAAAAAAAGTGGGTTTATGACAGAGAAGGCAACTGATAAAGGCATTTGGAGCTACGACTACTGCTCAGTTTTAGTCATTCTCCCTCCAAAGCTTTGGAGTCATGACAAAGACAAACAAACTCTAAACATGAGGGAGGAAAGCGCTATTTTGTGTAAGCTTTCTACTGACATTCTCTTACCTTCCCAATAATGAAAATAAAGTAACAGGGACACAGCAGGGCACAGTGTTTTTAAGCTGACCTTACAATTCTCCAAAACCAATACTGATCAACCTAGTAATGATCTTGGCGCCTCTGAAAGTTTTGTTGTCAAGTTTATATTAACTCATTCAGACACTTCCCAGTCTTCCCACTCTCCAGGGATCTGTTACACATATCTGAACATACACCATTCTTCCCTGGAAGCTGGTATTCACCAGAAAAAATAGTTTGTCCTCCTCCAACATCTTTACTTTCTCCTGTTATAGCATTTTTAATTTCTTAAAACTTACAAAAAAAGAAGGCCTACAGTTTTTAATTTTCAATTAATTACACTGAGAATGTTTTTACTCTACTCAAGAAGTTATATGAAAGAAGTGCCTTTTCTATATCAATCTGCCATTCAGTAAATGTCATCACTTTGCCACGGGACAGAAAGAAGCATCCTGCTGAGGTTGTGTCATACCCTCAGTTTGCAAGGCTGAATATTTTTCTTTTATATTCAGAGATATAACCTGCCAGGAAAGCACCAAGAATACAGCACTACCAAAAATAAATTCTCTCAAGAGTGACTATTTATTAGCCACCAGTCACACACAAAATTAATGAGTTGGGGGGGGAGAGGGGGGAGGGCAAAAAAAAAAAAAAAGCCCAAATACAGCAAAAATCAGCTTTGTTCAACTGCAGTAACAATCAAGTAATCTACCAGTCCGAGCTGATAGCAGCATCTAGACACAGACCATGATACACCTTCAGTACTCTATCAATCGTAGCCGTTTGTATGTAATTACTGAGCACATCACAAACCAAAACCAAATCAAACACATGCGCAGTAATCTGTGCAGGTAGATATTTAAAATAGAATCTTAAACTCCTGCCAGCCTCTTTCTCATAGGTAGCCAGCCTACACTCTGTGGCATTTCTCACAAACAGAGAAATTTGGCTGTGGTTTTAGACAATTTTTCTGGCTGTTGGTTTTTTGGTTTGGGGTTTTTTTTTCCCCACCTTCAGCAACAATGTTTAGCAATCCTCTGAACAGAAAAAAAAAAAGAAATCATTTAAGCAACTATTTCTTCTCCTAACTAAGGCTTGAACAAGAGTTGGGATTATTTTCTGTGAGAAAGTGGCGGAATTATTTATGCAGGATAGGCAGAGGAAGAGCCTCTACACACTGCCTCAAAAGTCAGCTCTTCTCAAGAATAATGGTTTCCTGGAAGAAATCTCCAAGAGCCAGGATGCCCTCACTTGGTAGTAATAACCCAACTTCCAAAATTACGTGGAAAATTCCTTACCCACAAAACTGCAGTCAACGTTTGCACAGCTCTAAAATGTAATTTTAGACACTGCCAGTGATGTGGATCGATTCACGTTGTGCCTTACTTGAAGGTACTTACCCACAGCAACGTAGCTGCCCCATGAAGAAAGTTCAACAGTACCTTTGTGAGGAAAATCTGATAACTGCCAAAAAATACAGTCCACTTCAGCACATTTTCAATGAGTCTTGTGATTCTGTACACTAGGTAGTTGACCACAAAATCAAATCATCAGACAACCAAACACTTAAGCAACCATCATCGTCAACATTTGTCAAGGATCTGCCTTCTCAGTGAATTTCAGATCAGAGAAGAGTCTTGCCTCTTCGTTGTGGGCAGCATCACAAACATCCCCACAGTGGAACCATCTGCCTCACTGCAACCAGTGCATTCCACGTCTCTGCAAAAAAACCCACATGCTAAATTCACTAGGAAGGAACTGTTCTCTCAGGACATTCCCACTGGCAGTTGTTCCTCCATTTGCAAATTCTCCAAGAAACAACAGCCCTTGGCTGGATCAGCGTTGGCTGACAGGAGGAACGCTTTGTAGGAACAGCACGATTTCAGTCTGTAGTGTCAGAAGTACACAGTCAGGAATTGCACGTCTTGGCTCCTAAGGCAATTACTACTTCATTGTCCCCCCAAGAACAGCCCCTGGGACCAGGCAACCAAAGTTGAGCCTGGCAGAAAGATACT
>VZSZ01009518.1:132452-151139 GCA_013398815.1 Ibidorhyncha struthersii
CCGGGTGGCCGGGCCCCGGGGTAAGAGCCGGCCGGGCCGCGGCGGGCAGCGCTCGGGCCCCGCTAAGCCGCTTACGCCCACGGCAGCCCGCCGGGCTTTAGGGGGATTAGGGGGGCGGCGTTTCTGGGCTTACCGGCAGGTACCGTAACCTTCCCGGTTACTTCTGACCTTCAGCTGCGGGGCGCCCCTCTCGGCAGCTCCCGGCGCGTCACCGGGGCCGCTGACCAGAGGGGAGAAGCGGAGCGGTGCCACGGCACGGCTCCGGCCCCCGCACCCCCATTCTGGAGGGAGCCCGTCCTGGGGGCTGCGCCCCGGGGGAGGCGCGGGGCAGGGCCGGCAGGAGGCGGTGCGAGCGGTGCCGCACGGGGTGTCGCCACCACCGCCCCTGGCGGTTCCCCACACTCCTGATGCACGCGAAGGCTGAGCTAAACCTTCGCACGGGCTTTTCTAACTCAGAGAAGCGGCTGTAGTAGTAGTGGGTCGACCTATTTATACTAAAAGGGACTGATGTGAGTTTTCAGTCTTAATTAAAAACTAAATTTGACTACCTGCAAAAGCAGTTTCTTAAGAATCTCTCCTCGCTGTAGCTATCCAAGAGGTTAGGTTTAAAGAACCATGGTTGAACTGAAAGATGGCACAGCGTAAACAAGTAAAAGGATTGACTTTGCGTTTTGACAGTAAGCCTCCCAGGCTTATCTTATTAGGAAATTCTTTATTTTCAATTCTAAGGAGGACTGAAGAATCTGACAGACTAACAAGTCAGGTAGCTCGTAACAAGCAACAGAGAGTAACTGCAAACTTAGCTCGTTCAGAAACTAACTCATCTGCACTGTCCTGTGCAGAGAAGTAGAGACATCATTAGCATCTCTGCTGTCCAGAAAAATCACCTTTTAAGAGGATGGGCAGCAGCAAAACCTTGAGCAACAGACTGCACTAGACACTACCAAAATGAAACAACTGTTATTGAAAAACTTCTTCTAGATGCCAACACAGCAGAGAGGGTACAACCTCCTTTCCAAGTCATGTTTAGAAGTCTCCTCTGACCTTTCTAATGTTTTAACAATGCAAATTAAGTCCCTGTCAGGTACTAACAGAAGGGCAGCGTCAGCCTGAACAGAGCTCTCTGGCTTACCTTGCTCTCGCTGCCCGCAGGAGGGGTCCTTGTGCCATCCTGTCCCTCCAGCAGGCGCTCCGGCAGCCACGGGTTTGCGTCTGTAATCAGTGCATCGCTGCTGAGGGCTGCAGATTCTGCAGGGGCACAGGGAGCCCCTCTCCTCTCCCCTCCCTCTATTTAAGGCACAGGACGTGAACACACAGGTGCTAATCGCTCCTTAGGAGTAGCTCTGTGTGTCAGAAAACGAGATTCCTTGCCATGAATTTATCTGGTATTCCGATACACGGGAATTTCAATGCCCTGTTTCACTACGGTTTATTAGGCAGGATATCAAGTCAAGGAAATATGTCAAAAGTAGTATTTTACCACATTTTAGCTACTGTATTATAGAAGATTTACTCTGTAACGCTAAGCAAATGCTACAAAAATCTAAATAGAAGATTTTTCTTCAGATACTGTCCAGAGCTATACATCAAGAGTATCCAGTCAGCTAAAGTGTACTTGAGCCTCAAGGAATACAGAGAGGAAGCACAGATGGCTTTCTGGGAGGAGAAATCCTCCCTGCCAACAGGGAGCAGACTGGTGTGCCCCATCCAAGCAGCGGGGTGTCACTGCTGAAGCCAAGATTTAAGAAAATACAAGAACTTTACTTGGCTGACTATTGACTGCCAGCCTGGTAACTGTGCAGACAGAGCACTCGAGACCTTAACGACAGAGTGTCTATTTCCTGTAGTCTAGTGGTAAAATCTGCAAAATAAGAACATTACCAACCCTCTCATCAATGCTTCCAGATTGCCACAAGCTCTGACACCCGTTTTGTTCTATGGTGACAATATACCTTTCAAAAAGATGACTTGCTTTGTAACTTTTGTTTAGCACCTTTTAAGGGTTACGGGAACACTCTAAGCATTCTAAAAAAAAAAAAAATCTAAGATTTTGAGAGATGTGAACAACAGATATTGATACAGCTGGCATTTCTGTTTATCACTGTTAACAAGATCTTAATCCTATAGACTGACTGGCCTATGCTAAACCTTGCAACAAAAAGGTAAAAGAAAATTAAAGGTACAGGAAGGTATAATCTAACTTTCTTGGCTTGAAAACGCTATTGTATCTACTCCCAGTAGAAGCAGAAAACATGCCACAGCAGTTACTTTAAATTTCTCAATTCTAATTTCAATACAAGCATATTCATTAACAAGCAAGGTCAGGAAAGCTGCTGCCCACCAAGACCATCTACTTGCCAAAGCATAAAGCTGTCAAAAGATACTCGGTGTACAAAGCAGCACGCTCTGAGCTCAAGTACCTCGGCTCCAGATCAAACTTCAGATCTGGAACGGCAGGTGGTTTTCCATCAGTCCCAACATACGTCCCCTGCCGAGGCTACCCCACGGAAGTGGCAGCGAGGCTGTGCTGGTACAGGGGCTGCTGGACAGCCGTAACCTCTGTCGATTGAGGGAAGCGTGCAGGGAAGGACTACAGAGCCTCCATCGCTGGGTCACCCCTGGGATGCAGCCTCTTGCTGCAGCCCGCCCCAGCCCAGCACTGAGCCTGCTTCTGCCTCCCCGAGCTGTTTCTTCATTATTCTCTCCAAGGTGCACGTCTAGTGTTTCTTTTCAGCATGAAGGTTTTGGTCCCCAGCATCACAAAGGCTATCTCCTCTGCTCTAGAACGACAAAGCTTTGTGTGCATGTACATTGTACATTAAATACTGTTCAATCATGCTGCTATGCACAAGTCTTGTCAAAGGTGCCTTATCTATGTAAACCTCTTCATAACGATTTGCCCCTTTCATAATACCTACCTATAGTAACAACTGTAATCACAACTTTGAAATTTAATTAGACCAAGCCTTTAGCTAGCTACACTGCTACAACTCGCCTTGCCTTTTGTCACCCCAGTATTCAAGTTTGCAAGCCTGGACTGACAGAGGACATGTAAATCAAGCAACTCCCTTGCTTTTGGGCAGCGTAATCTGAAGTACTGTGCAGATTAAAATATTTATAATCCAAATGTTATACTGTCATGCCTGATGGCCATGGTTTCACTAACTGAAGAATAAAACTCCTGAAAGGGCTTTAATTAGTTGTAATACCTATGTCGTGCATTAATATGGAATTAAATGAATAAATAAGTCCCCACCCACATTTATCAATAAAAGAATCTAAAAATAGAGGTAACTTTTTCTAGAGTCCTAAAACGTTTCCTAATTCTTGAATACTCTGTGGAAAACGCAGTGCTGAAGTCTAATCTACTGTTAGTTTTCTCAGCCTCCAAAGAGATCAATTTTACATGTCAGTTATTACTTACATTTTAAATGTTTCCCAATGACATTTGTTAAAAAATGTTTAAAATTAACTAAGTGTAGTAGCTATCTCCCCTTTATTGAAAGGGAATCTTTACTGTTCCAGATAGTCTTAAAACTAAAACCCCTGCACTGGATGCCAGGAGATGTAGGTTTGAGTCCCAGCTCAGCTGCAGATTTACTGGGTGACCAAGGCCAAGTTAATTCTCCTGCATCTTAATTCTCCTCTTCTCTGAAACGTGGGTAGTACTGTCTTCCCCCATCACCCTGCCTTTTCACTTAAGATCCGAGAGAAGGGCTCTTGCTTCAGTTGAAACTTTAGTCCTTTCCATGCATGTCTGATATATACCATGAGGTAGTATGGCAGAAATTCTCATCCAGACTTTCAAACACCGTACATAAAAATTAAGTTTCTCAACCTCTATCAAAATACAGAAATGCTTATATTACTTCAACTTTGAAAGGCAAGGGACTGACTCTTTTGGAAGAGAGGCTTTCTATTCCTAAGACTAACCTTATCTCCAGAGTTTCCAAGCCTGTCTGTTAGGGATCAACTTCTAAGCAGAATTTATTTATGAACTGCAGCTAGAATTGATGTCAAGGCAACCATTGCAAATACACATAATCCAACTGCATTTAAATGACAAAACTGTAGGAGAACAGAAATACTAGAATATGCTAGTATTATATATGCAAGTATAACATATTTGCTCCTCCTGTCCATTTGAGCTTGGCTGGGAAGCGTAACAATTAATGCAGACTGGATGATCGCTAGTGTCACTACATCTAGAAACAGAATAGGTTCATATTTAATTTCTTACAAAATGTGGGAATCGTTCAAATACATATTTCAGTTCCATCTCAGTATTGGTAAGCAAGCATGTAGGTGCTTAGAGTTCTTCAACAATAGTCAAGTATTAACGCTCTCCTTCACATAATGATCCGCCACCAAAATGCGAGAGCTCAGATCAGAAGTGGTGACACATGTTAGGCTGTACCCCGAGCCCTCCTTGTTCCAAAGGGCAAGACAACAGGCAACAGCAAACATAAGCAGCACACAAAACACACAGTGTCCCTATTAGTCAAATAAAGTTGGTATGTTCCACTTAATCTTTACTAGCGCTTTATGGTAACTATGACTGTTTGAGAACACTGAACCACTGTATTTCTTTCTGCCAGATGTAATGGCACCAGAACACTGAAACTCACAGAATCATAGACTGGTTAGAGCTGGAAGGGACCTTAAAGAGCATGTAGTTCCCCCCCCCCGCCATGGGCAGGGACACCTCCCACTAGACCAACCTGGCCTTGAACGCCTCCAGGGATGGGGCACCTACAACTTCCCTGGGCAACCTGGGCCAGGGGCTCACCACTCTCATAGGGAAAAATTTCTTCCTAATATCTCTTCTAACTTGCTTTGCTCTACTCCCACTTTTATATAAGTTCCCTTTCAATTTTGCTAGAATGTTAATACTCACTCTTAAGTCAACTGTTTTCTGCCCCTTCCAAACTGAAATAAAACCTTGCATCTAATACACCTGGTATCTAATCAGACAGCACATAGGTGTAAAACTCCTATGCAACAAAAAGCAATTGTTTTGAATTAACACAAATCTATGTTTTAATTCGTTTGTTAATCAATCACATCTTGTTAAGACACAGTTCTTCAGTGAGGTATACACTGGGGAATTTTAAGTTTCCTTATCTTCTGTTTCTTTAGCTTAAAAGGACACTTTTCTCCTCCCGCATCTATACTTTCTGCGCTTTGATCCCCCCTCCACACCCCACCTTCACTTTCTCCCCTCCAGCCTACGCACACATCGGCTTGTCCCAGCCCCTTCCGTGCTTTGCCCTGCCCTAACCAGCCAGGTGGTCCTCCACCGAATCATCTCGAGTTCATCAGTGCCCCAAACCAGGCACGGCATGGGAAATGCAGCTTCCAGAGCACCAAACAGAGCAGTCACCTCCCTTGACCGGCTGGCTGCAGTCTTGCTGGCACAGCCCCATGTGTGTCCTGGTCTGTGATATCTCCTGAAGCTATAAACGACAGTTCATGGTCTCCTCCACTTCTTAATGAAGACATTTGTTTGCCTTTTATTTTGAAATTCTCCCCTCCTGTGAGGTCTTACTAGAAGGGCTTGCATTAAAATAGGTAAATATTATGCAATTCACGTAAGACCCAGAACCCCACATTGCATGTACGGGAGCTGGATCACCACAGCATCACACCTGGAACACGCTCTCCATCAGTTTCAGCTCTAACACTTCCAGAGATTGCAACTAGGAGCGAATCGCAGACAAAAGCGGTGTGGTGGCTGAGCAGCAGTAACGGCAGAGCTAGCCAGGACGCTTGGCTCACATCCCAGCCTGCCGCACGGCACCAGCAGCTCAGGCACTGTGGCTCCCGAGTGCCAACACGGGCCTCACAGCCGACACGTCCTGACTAATGAATAGCACTGCAAGGTGCGTAATAGCAAGTGCTAAAGTAGAATATTAGCCATAAAACACCTTTTGGTAGTGACAATGTTTCCACAGTAGTATTTCCTTCAACCTGTGAACAAGAGCAGCCAACTCAATTTACTTCTTCATGTGGATACAGGTTAATCCAACCCCAAAAGAGGTGCTAGAATAGGCAACATCACCCGTACAAAGACAGAAGTCTGTTAACCTTTCCTATTAATATTGAAGCACAAACTAAACTCATTACAAACACAAAGTCACCAGAAGTTTAACTAAGAGAAAGTCGAATGAGACAATTTTCATTCTTATTTTCTACAGCTTCCCCTCTAAAACTGGAAACGTGTTATTTTGTTGCAGACATGGCAGAGCCGATTCAGCAGCTGACGAGGAACAACAATCCCCAGGAGAGACAGACCATCCCATTTACTCTGATCCAGCGCAAAGAAAAGGTACCGCTTCCCTCACCAGCTGAGGTCTTAACAGTGTTTTCAGTATTCATGCCTAGCTCACAAAAATATGTTTCTTTATAAAATTATTTTAACAATCTAGGATTTCTAACATCACAAGTGCAAAGCATTGTAACTGGATAACTACATTTCAGTTTTAATATCTCACCATTTTTACATGCGTGAATTTTTCTGTAAGGTAGAAACTATTAGGAAATTCAGGAGATGGCCAGGAATTAGTCTTTGACATTTTAGAATTAATTTAACAAAAAACCCTCATATTTTGATATTTGAAACAAAATGCCTTTTTCCTGCATTTAAATCAACGAATTTGCTTCTTTACCCAATCATGTTAATAAAACCTTAGCAAAGAATTCTTGAAAGAGATTAATATCTGAAATTAAAACCAAACATGTACTTTTGTATCTTAGGTCTTTATCAAACTAAGCAGCAATTTGCAAACCCATCATATCAAACCATATTATCCTCTAATGAAAAACTGGAATTGATGTGCCGGAAATTGTTTACAGCTCAGGAAATGTGCAAACAAGTGTCTGACTTTAAATACGTGACAAATCCAGAAAATCTTTAATGAACCATATATGAAGAATTCTTGTCACTTTTCTTTTAAGTAGATCTACATAATTCAAATTTATGAATATCACAATTTGATTGAGTGTATTTCATCCAAACAGTTTGGGACTCCTGACTCTTTATGTTGTAATTAAACGCTTGAAAGCAATTTCTCAGTGCTACTGTAATAACTGCAGATAAAAAAATAAGGTTATTCAGTGTTAATTGCGACTACATGTTTAGTACTGCAAGTCCAAAAGATGACAGCCCCTTATTTTAAAGGAGAACTACCTAGAAGTCTGCTGAAACAAATTTTGGCCCAAGATCAGCAGCATATCCCTTCTTGATTTATATTAAGAAGGATTAAAATTCACATGTTCATTTCAAGATCATTTCATTGACGGTCAAAAAAAGATGCAATTATTCTTCTACTCGAGTAAGATGCATACACTGCATTTGGTTTGGATATTTACTTATAATATGCCAGCGTGGACCTTGAAATTAAGCGCATGTGAACAAAGTATTAAACAGAATGTGCTTAAGGTATAGCTGACACGGAGACTTAAAATCATTTGTCATGCTTGCCGTTCTCCTGGTCATACACCTAAAGAAGTTGATTTCTTTATGCTACAAGAAAAGTCAAACAATGTTTCAGTGCTTTAATTTGTTTGCTTGGGGTTTTTTAGGTGATTAACTTAACATACAAAATTATGATCTTACTGTGTTTACAGCTTGGAGATCTGCTTTACGAAAAACGTCAGTATGGGAAAGCCAAATGGGCTTGTATAAAAATGAAAGAAAAACAGTATGAACAGAGCATATGCCTTGGATTCATGAAGCTTATGAGGTACATTTGTGAGCAGAATTCCTCAGGTAATTAGTACCACAATTCTACATTAAAGTTAAAACATTGTATTTATGCACTAGCTCCTCCTAATTGGGGAGACAGTTTTATTAGCTTTTTCCAAATACTCCACCCTGTCTATAGGGACATTTTCCTGCAACGCAGCCTTTCCAGCAGAGTCCAAGCCAAAGCGCTGCTCCCTCTGCATAGATGCTAGACGAGACCATCTGCGGGAAGCAATCGCTGTTTCCAAGGTCATTGTGACCACTATAACTGCCTGGGAACTGACACTGGCTGGTTTTGTAGGCTGTCAGCTATAAATTAGGCTTCTGCAACAGAATTTTAGTGGTTTAGTTTTCACAGCAGTACTGAAATCGCCTATTCTAGGAACCTATTCAGAGTGTAATGCCAAAAGAGACCATAATGTTTTGCCTCTTCTGTTTGAGTTCATAATACTCAACTTGTGCATGTCTGAATTGACACCAAAAATTTGTGCGGCTGACGCATGTTTTCCAGAAAGATAATCCAGTTTTAACTCAAGTACTTCAAAATAATAGCCAGTCCACCATCCCCTTGATAGCTTGTTCTGCATGAAAAATGTGCACCTAGTTTCCAATCCAATTTAATCTGGTTTCAACTTCCAGCCACCAGTCCTCATTTTTTAGATTCTCCAGTTGATTAAAAAATATTGCAAAGCCCAGTGTTTTGTTCTGTAAAAGTACGTGTGTTGTAATCAAGTCAACCCTTAATTTTTTTTCCAAGACTACTAAAAACATTGATCATGAAGGCTTTTCCTTAATCAGGTATTTTCCTCACTTTCCCCATTCTTTTAACACTTTAACATGGTTTAAAAGTAATTTAGGCTCCAGAACAGTTACATTCTGTTTTCAAACTGTGTACAGAAGTAAAGTTCCCACTCATAGTCATCACTGCTACCAGCGCAGTCAAAACAGTCAACCTTTTCCTAGAACATTGCAAAAATATAGCAACATGTTTGATAACAGCAAATCCTAAATTAATTCACAATACAGCCCCCTTATCTTTCCTGCATTCTTTGTTCCCAAATATTTAAAGCATGACACAAGGTCTGTTTACAAGATAAACGGGGAAAGAAGTTAAATCAAACACTTTGCCCTACACGAAGATAACGGAGCTCACCAAATACCACATTTGAAACACATATGCACACATATTTGCACAGAGAGAGAGAGAGAGAAGGAGGGAGGGCGGGAGGGGGGGGGGGGAGAGAGATACATACGTATACAAACTACAAGGCATAATAAAATGCTGCTTCCACTTGGAACACACAACCCCATTCTCCTAAACACCCTACTGAATTCCTTTTAGTAATGACACTCTCTCCGCTCTGTGGTACTCACTTTATACTATTCAGTATGAGTTCAGAAGTCAAGCACACTATGTAGACCTCCTTTTATATTTTCTAAAAGTCACATATGTCTCCTCAGGACTCTACTTGGGGATAACAATACCCATTGTGACCATAGTCCATACGAATGAATCTCAATCGGAGATGACCCGGTCAGTGACAGTAGCGTACTACCTGCCTGAAGTGCTGCAGGATGAGCCACCTCATCCTTTTGACTCCGACATAATCATTGAAGAATGGCCTTCTACTATTGTTTATAGTAGGTAAGAAATATTTTCATTTTGTTCTAGTAAAAAATGTAAAAAGATGCAGTTTTCAATTTAGGCACGTTACATCTTTTAAATCAAGTTATAAGATCTAACAAACAATAAAACTTGATTTTTAGTAATTGTTAAAAGCTGCCTGCTTTATGAGACTGGGCTATTCAGGAAATAGTGGTAACCGACTTACTTGGGAACATGATGCATCTGTAAAAGTGAGATACAATAGCATCTCAAAACGCAGACTGTTCTGTGTAGCTGGGAACAAAGCATCTGACATATCACTGAAAAGGCTCAGAAAAAACTGTTACGTGTTTGAGATCACAGTCAGGTAGCATCATTTGCAAAACATGAGTAAATAATTTGGGAGGCATTTCTAGGCTCTGGAAAAAACTGTGGATTTTAAAAAGAACTTGATATGAAGTTGATTGTTACAGGAGCTTCAGAGGAATCACCAATGAAGACTCTATAATGAGAGAAATAAACCTGTTGGCGGAAATTCTGGAGAGTCCCGAGTTATGTTTGCAGGATACATTCATCATTGCAGGATACACAAATCCAGCTGCTGCCAATCGACACAACGAGATATGGTTCCTTCAAAGACCATAGCCTCCCATTTCTGATGCTTGTCAGTCACAAGAATCAGTTCTCATTTACAGGTGAATCACGTAAGACCCTCAAAGATTTTAGAAATGTGGCTTTTAGACAGTTTAGCAAGGCAATCACTCCAACTTAATGATCAGAGGTAACACCTGAAACTCACACAGTTTCCTATGTCAACCTTTACAGTTTTTACACAATTTTAATGGAGATTTTTAGCACTTTAAAAGTTAGTTCACCTTATCTTTTTTTTTTTAATATAAGATAAGGGAGACAGACTTCTCTCCTCTTCCTCTTATTAGCATCTCTAGACTGCTTGTGGCCTGGGATGGTCCTAGGGGAGATCCTGGAGCCCCTGCCCTGGGCACTTAGTGCTGCACCAGCCACACACAGACCCTCTTGGGGTCTTTGTGTCACATTAAAACCTCTTGGGGTCTTTGTGTCACATTAAAGCCACCACACATGTGCAGGCTATGCTGCAGGAAAAGAATGTTCAGGTCTTGATCTCTGAAGAGAACTACCAGATTTAGACCACTGGGATTAAACAAAGGAGTAAGACTAGGCCAACGCTGACTGCTTTTAATATCATCATCATCTGTGGAACAGAGATTCTTAATGCTTACCTCAAAATGTGTTCAACCAAAGTATTTTTAACCTTGAGGAGAGACCAAGAAGGCAGAACACTCCTAATGCTCATTAAAGTTTTGCTATGAAAAGTTACAGGTTACCTTAATCACATGCTCATAGTAATCCCATGACTATATTTGGCATTTGTAAATAGAAATTGGTTATTCTTAACTCCAGTTTTCTGAACACTTTTGTCTTATAGCTTTGCTGAATGTTAAAACACTGCAGCTGAAGTAAGTAATTTGTTCAGTACTTTTTACACTCATGTGACAGTACCACACTATTAATGTTAAAAACGATACAAATATTTCACAGAAAAAAAAATCAGCTAGAATTGACCTCTGGCAGTCAGCTAGTCCCGCCCTCTGCAGTGATGCTGGCAGAGCAGGCTGCTCAGGGCCTCACACCGTTGGATTTTGAGCATCTCCAGGGATGAGGAGCCTGTAACCCCCCTGGGCCCTGTTCCAGTATTTGACCACCCTCACTGTGAGAATTTTTCTTCCTAATATCAGATTTTCCCTGTTGCAGCTTATTTCTTTTACCCTTATCCATGTGATAATTCTTGAAGTAGACAACTGCTAGTCTAGCACGCTGTGATTGAAAGACAAGCTCACATCGTCCTATGTGCATCGGAAGGTCGGAAAGCAGCACTCATGCTTTGCTGTGTGCTACAGCTAAAGAGCACCTACTGCACTTTAGAATCGGGGTAGCAAACAGTTTTGCTCTTAAAAATCCCTTCTTAATGTCTCCCCTTACAGATGTGATGGTAGAGTTTAATCTTAATAGAAGTAAATGTCTTTTTATATAAAATTTCATTAATTATATCACCAGCGTTATTTATTGACTTTAGGATTTAGGCTTTAAATAGAGCTTCTGTGTTGCTCAGTTACAACACACACACCAGCAACCAGAGCCAGCATCTGCTAGCTTACGGTAGTGTTAATCGGCAAACAAAAAGGATTTATGTACTTCTGACCAAATAATCGTACAGATCTCAAGAACTTTAAGCCTCCTGGTTCCACAAGGCGCTCTGCTGCACTAAACGGACTTTACGCTTAAGCCCAAGCTCTCGCGGAGCAGCGAGAGCAGGGAGCGCCAGCCAGCCCAGCTGAAGCGTGAGCACTCCTCGGGGAGGCAGCAAGAAGGGCGGGGGGAGAGACAGAGAGAGAAACATTTGTTTTAATGCAAACTTATAATCTTTGTGAGGAGGAAAGAACAAACAGAAAAAGCAGTCCTCACTTGCTGCTTCTGAATGCCTGAGATCCCTAGCTGTCCTGCAGGGGTCCAGCACAGACCTTTGTATTGCCACAAACTAGTTGGACGTTAAACCGACAGGGGGAATCTCCAAAAAGACTGTGGGTTTGGGGTCTTTCTTATTCCAACCAGAAAGATATCAAATCTGGTTTGCCAGCTGCCAGCACAAATGCTTGTGCCAGCTGTGGCCACAACGAGGAACCACTTTGTCTGATGTGCCAATTTAGATGCACATCAAAGTATTTCTTACTTAACAAACGAGACGATGAAGGTACCCGTCATGTCTTTTACTCCTCTCGGTTTGTTCAAGATACAGCACCATAGCCAGGGGGAAAAGTTCAGACTTCCTTTTCAATATGTTGAATTGTTTCTTGTTTGATTTTTATTTATTTTACTTTTTATTTATTTTTAACATTTCCTCAGATTGTTGGAAATGCCAGCCAGTATTAACGTAAAAGTTAACACATTAATGGAAAATATTAAAAAGTCTTTAAAAACTGAGTTGAGTAGAGGGCCCGGGGAGGCATTAAATAACAGGCTTTGTTTTGCCCTCACCCTCCCCCAAGATTTTTTGTAAGAGCAAATAAAAACAATTCTTGCCTTTGACATGACTTTATGGCAAATTAAAGAAGTTTCTGCAATTTGATTGCTTTTGCCAGTTATAGAAATTATTTTAATGCTTTAGCACAACAAATGTCAAATAGTTATTGGAAGCAGTTAAATCCTCTCACCATAAAGTACCAGTTTGTACATACTTTACATTTTAAACATCTATTGCAAAAAAGCACTTGCTGTATCTTATGTCTCTTTCCATAGGCAATCTTCACCTAAATACTTCTGTGACACAGCTACTCGTGGGTATGTTATAGAAACATTCGTGTAACAAATATAAAAATAAGGTATTTATCTGAATGTGCTGATATCCTAACCGCAGCAAAGTGTTCAGTGTCGTTTTATGTAAAACTGTGAATTCCAAGATAGTATTTATTTTGACTTATGTTAGACAGCTTCTGCTGCTGAGACAGAACCAATTAATCCTGAGTTTGAAGATACACTTTATGGTTATGGAACGTTTACCAACTTCTGTAACTGGCCCTCACAAGCACGGGCATGAAGAATTGCATTTTTTCACTGACACACAATAAAGTTTACTTCATCGTTACTATTACTCAAATACAGCACTTGAGAAAGTTTGAAAACATAATGTCAAGCTTCATTACCTAACTCCTGTTACCAGAATAGGTATGTTATTATCCATCTGTGGCTCTACTTTGTAAGCCATTAATTAAAGGATTTTCTTTTTTAATTTGAAGTTATTTGATTTCCACTATTCAAAGGAGATAATAAACCAGAATTCACTTATATTTTTGGAAGATTAAATGATGTAGCCTTAACAGATAAACATTGTCCTGCATACTGTGTATTTTTCGAACAAGCATTAGTGCCTAAAAAGTTTATTCCAGCTATTGTGATACTCAGGGCCTTGCTTATTGTATGTATACAAATATAAACATAATTTTTCCAGCATTGTTGCATTGTGCTGTTTTACACTGTCCTTCATTTTCACTGAAATGTTGTCTTGTTTACTGTTACTGTTTGTCAAAATTAAAGATAATGATTTTATTGTGCAGAGTACACCTGGCTTTCATTTTTGTAACAGACATACAGTCTTTTTCCTGTCTTTCCTCTGAATGGGAACAGCAGAAGCCACCGCTTGATATTCTGACTTTGCAGAAGCCATTTAAGCCCCAAACTTGCAATGGTCATCCTAAGACCCAAAAACTTAAATAACTTTCAAAAGACATACATTCTTTGAAATAAACACATACATTCGGAGCTATGCGTCTAGGTGCTGCAGCCAGCAGATCTGCTAGCAAACTCACTCCTCCTCACTGCAGAAGCCATCTGCAACCCCACATCTGCCAAGCGTCCAAGCACAGTCTCCCACAATTCTTACTGCAGCACAGACTGGGGTAGGACTGGTTTCAGAACCAAGCTGTAGAGAAGCAGTTCTTAACAAAGAGTGACGTATGTATCAGAGTTTTCTCCTAAATCCCAATGCCATTCAGAACATACTCCACGACTGATTCTTTTGGCAGGGGACAAGGATAATGCAACACATACTTGTTGCTCCTGTGGCTGCACTCACACATCTATCCTGATCTCAAACTGCTCAGAAGCTAAAACTGAGGAGCAAGGTAAACGGTGTAATTTAACTTCGGGGCATGGCTGAGGTCCATCACTGTGCTGCAGAAAACCGCACAACTACAGAAACCGAAGTACAGGAGCCACTTTCGAAAGCGCTGGGGTCTCTCAGACTAAGGCTTGGCTTGCCCACGAACGCTGGAAAAGGCGGCAGCACCATCCTTTCATGCCCTCTGTGTTGTTACAAGCCTTATTTTCTAAGTAAAGTAATACAAATGCAAATACCAGATCAAAGAAAGGAAATAAAAACCACTGAAGCCACAGTGACAATTTAGTCAAGGTTTGACTATACTCCTCAATTACACCAGACTAGCCACACCTCCATGCTTATTTCATCTTAAATCTCAAGTGAAACACCTCAGATTAAATGCATGCACTCAATTTGAGCATACAGAGGCACCCGTGGTGACGCAAAACTATCTTTAAAGTTCTTGCTAGCTTATCGGTGGAACTTCCTCATTTAAATACATGCTCTGGTTACTGGTTTGAAAACAGCTGAACTAATTCAACCTAGAAAATTAATAAACAAGTTTGTGTTCCAATGGTCTTCACATATAATACACCAGAAAACATTAAACTTAAACCAAAAACATAGACTCTAAGGCCAACAGACTGATAGTAATTTAATCCTTTTTTTTTTTTATGTCTCTTATCAAAAAAAAGATCACACATTTTGAACTTTCAGAGTGGTATCTTAGGTAATACCATTTGTCTACTAGTATCTTACTGAGAAGATGCAGACCAGCAAGTCATCATTGACTGGCTAACAGTTCTGGTCCCTGCGAATCTGTCCTATATTTGGACATTACCTACTGGTAAAAAAAGGAAAGAAAAAAGCTCTCAAGAGAAAAAGAAAAAAAAAAAAAAAACAACCAAAGAAATCAAGGAGAACTAAGTACACTTACAGATGTCTTAAAGCTCTAAAGAACATTCTTAATCAGAGAAAATGCTTCAGTCAATATACAGTTTTCTTAAGGCTGGCAATAACCTGGACAACACAACATGGTCATCCTCAACATCTTAATACTACTAAATTCAGCCAAATTAAGAAGCCCTCAGCTTAGGTCTCATGTCAAATTTGCAAGGACTCCTGAAAGAGGATGAGAAAAATTCAATTGTAAGTTTTCCATCGGAGCTTTTTCAGTTATTGCAACATAACAGGTATCATTGGTGCAAGGTGAAACAGCAGCTGCTATAGTTGAAACCATGTTTCTTTCTTTGTCTTCTACTCAAAGGCAAAGTTAATTGCATAGGAAAGTGTTACCAATATAAGTTATTGCTGGTCTAGATAGAGATGTTCAAATAGGAAGGGAGTTTAGGTATTTAGTGACACTGCCCATTTAACAACAAAGAAATGCAACAACTCACCTGGATGTAAGTATTCTGAATTTCTACCAATTCTTCACCAAGTGGAACAACAATTTTTTCCACTTGTCGCTCATGAGAATAAGGCTGAATTTCCGGAGAATCTTCAGCACATAGCTCTATCTGAGCAATGAGTAAGTTGGAAATAACTTGCTGCACAGCCTGTTTGAAAAGCCACAAAAAAGCCCATATTTGCTTGTTAACACTCCAACCATGCAAGTCAATTTCACACGAAAGTAACTATTTCCATATTTTAGCAGGCCTTGAATATAATTGTAAAGATACCTACTAACTATAGATGAAAAATGAAAGACTCTCCACTTGAAGATCTCAAGTATTATATAAAGAGTTAACATGTAAGTACATGAATGCAAAAAGCATGCTACTGCACGAGGGCTGGAGTGACAGAACCCTCCCTTTGGCTTTGGGTGCACCATGAAATACCTGCTGAGAAGTAACCTGGAGCTAGGAGCTTAAACTGAATCCGGCTGTCCATCTGCCTTAGTCTGAAAACCTCAGCCTTACTTATATTTACCCAATATAGGACACTGAACAGAATAGGAAAGCCATTTTGCACTGAGTATATTCTTTTTGGTTCAAGTGGGTTTGAAGAGAAGGTATTATTCCCTTTTAGAAAGGTCAGGAAATAAATAATACAAAGTCTATAGCTTGAAAAAGACAAACCTTCACCAACAAATGGATCGTAAAGAGATTCATTTTTTATGTGGAATTCTATTAGACTTCAGTATCCTGCACAGTGTTCAAATTGCATCAAGTGGTATTAAATACAGTTTCTGCTAAAACTTTATTATTCCAACCATGCAAGTAGATTTGACTCACCTTTGTATCACTGCCTGGTGTGGCACTTAGGGCCAAGATCCGAAACTGATTTGTATATTTGCTTAGTTCCCTTATAACCTAAGAACAGGAAAGTTTCCATTAATGTTTAAAGGAGATTATTTGCTACATCAATGAAAATATCCACTAAGGAGAAAGAGCCTAACAAAATATCCTAAAAAGAGTACATCTAAATTCAAACGGGAACCAGAATTGTTCGGTTTATAACCATTTTATCCAAGAACACTTAATCAAGTATATTATAACCCCAATCCCATTCAGCAGAATAACCTTGGTAGATTATGAAACTATTTTTCACTTGATTTGACAAAAAGATTAATAGCACACTAACTCAAGCGAGCTACCAAAAAGTAAGTTTAAAGAACCACTCTAAAAAGTAAATCATGGATTATTAGTCCCATGAAATCTGAACAGAGATTAGATGACAACCACTATGCCAACCAGCTGAGTCTCACTTAAAATGTTGCATTAGCAATTGGGAAAATGGCTGAATATTCCTTAGATCTCCCAAGTTCTCATTATACAACACACACCCCCAAGACCAAAGCTGGGACAAGTGCAATAGCTGCTGAACATTCAAGCAACAACCAAACTGCCTCCCTACTTCATTTTCCCAGAGCCAAACTCTGCCAGTGCTATCAGTGAACACCACACCTTCTGACCAAGCACCTGGTGCTGCACAACAAAAAATTACAAATAACATCACATAACATAAAAGCTACAGAGAATCAGTGAACGGAGACTAAAGAGGAATTCCGTTTGTGCTGCTAATTCTGCTGAAAATCATGCAAAGGCATAGCTAAAACAAATAACATAGCCTGCCAATTTCATAGCCACACTGACAAGGGGCGATGGAAGAGATTTTTCTTGGCTATAACCAATTCATTAGCTCAAAAGCTAATGAATACAAGTCTTGGCTCTATGTCACAGAGCAATTCACATAATAGATAATAGTTTAAGAAAATATTTTTATATAGTATTTTGAAATAAAATAACCTATCAAATTAAATTATTTGAAAATTAAGTTGCTATAGTTCTGAAAAGTGATAGAAGAAAATTGCAACACTGGCAAACCAACATGTACTGTTTTAACTTGGCAAGCTTGCATCTCTTTTCCAGTGTGCCAAGTTAGACAAGCACTAAAGAACACCTGCTTTTCTCTAAAGAGTCCTAGTAAGCAACTACACACAACTCCACATATATTCAGTCAATTTCTCCAGTATATAAAACTAACTTCCTTTTAGGTCACCTGTTACTATGAGATTAAGTCACAATAATGCAACAAACTCTTTGCTAATCAATACAAAACACGATTTTAAAAAGAAATCTTGAACTCATCTTACTAAGATAAAGAACTTTACCAAGAAAAGCTGCACTTTTGTCTGAAAAAAATACCTCCCCCATTTAAGAGCTATTTCAGCATAACACAAACTCACTAAAGTACACCTCTGAATACAAACACATCTGAAAGAAACAGCAGATTGACTTTTTTTTTTAATTGCCCCAGTCAAAAACAATATTTTGAAACAAAAATTACAATTTTATTCAGACATTAAAAAAATTCCCACCTAACCTTACCAGGTTTTACTACAGGTTTTACTTAAAAACAAGGCACTGATGACACAGAGGACTGTTTGATTTCTTTCAAACAAAGCTAAGGACCTAAAGGACAGCAATGACGACAGCGATACTTTATGGAGATCCTGTAAGTGATCTGGGGGGAGCTTTTTTGTAATCGTGAGACAAGAGTGGGGTGACCCCAGCATTACCTGACAGTAGGCGTGATTTCCAAGGGCTTTGTGGGCTTCATCAATAACCAAACATTTAATCTCTACAGCGGGACATGTCCCACGAGAAAGATCATTCACCATTATTTGAGGCGTAAGGAAAAAGACTCTCTTGGTAGTCCAGAGTTCCCTCCGACTGAGGGCTTGGGTTCCCCCTGGAAATTAAACAAATAACATTAGCAAACTGTTCTGCTGAGAACACACCACAACGCATGACCTGAGAGCGACAGCAGAAGGCTGACAGGGCTGGCAGGCAGATGCCAGCTTTGGGAAATGAATGCCTTTTAAAATAGCACGCACATTGGTACCATTCCCATTTTCAGGGGAAAAAAAAAAAAAAAGAAAAAAAAAAAGGCAGATACAACGACAAGGAAGACTTTTTGCATTAAAACACTAAATCCAGAACGGTGGAAAACCAGGCTAGAAAGCTGCAGATGCGCCCTGGCCTCCCGCGGCCCCACACCGAACCTACCCCACCTCTGGCAAAGCGCTGCGCTTAAGGGACAGGTAACGGATTCGGCCGTTAAGGCTGTTACTTCAGTAGGCAATAAACTGCAGTTCGTGACGTTAAAAAAAAAAAAGGGGGGGGGGGGGAAGGGGGG
>VZSZ01009518.1:158907-173469 GCA_013398815.1 Ibidorhyncha struthersii
GGTGTGCTGTTCCAGCACACACCCCCAAGATGGGGGAGCCAATGCAGACGGCTCGAGTGCCCCGACACTACCCATTTCAAATCCATCGGTTTGCAGCTAGCAGAGGCCATCACAGACAGTTCCCATGGTCTTCCTGCAACCGGCCGTACCCCAGCTATCCCCGCCGAGCTTAGGTAGGCATTCAGCAGTGTAACGTTCCTGGGGTGGCATGAACAAATGTCTCCGCTCCCTCAGAAAGCGCTTCTGTCTGCTCTTCTCAAGCAGACTGTGAAATGCACAGAGGCAGGCACTGCTGGAGTTACCAGGTCAACCACAGGGCTGAGATCTTCATCAACACTGTAAGCCTGCTACTCCCATGGTTCTGTGTTGGAAAACTTGAGGCATTTTTCCTGGCCTAGTGCCGAGCGGAGTTCCCCATGCCGGGTGAGACACCTTTCACCGCCTGACTTTGGGAAGAACACTTGACCTTGGTGCGGGCAATTCTAAACCCCAGATACACAGCGGCCGGTTTGCATCCCACCTCCAAACTGTTCTCACAGGCTTGGCAGACTCCTTGCAGTCTAAACAAGAGCGTTCATTAAACTGCTTCAGCAAAAGTTTCAGTTGGACCCTCTACAACTCACACTTCAGAAGAGTAAGCACGCAAGCCTGCAGTACGTAACTCTCACGCCAGCAGAGGGGGCGGCAGCAGCGCCCACCCGTACCAGGACTGATCTCATCCAGAAAGGCAGGTCTGCAGCTCTGCCTTTACAGCCTGCCCCGCCCGGACAAGTCAGAACACAAAATGCACTGTCTGTCTAGAAGCAAGCAGAGCACGTGCTGGAGGATGCTGCTGTCACAGGCAAGAGGAGGAAACCAAGGTACGATATTACTGATTGACTCTTTAAGCCCCTATAGGGGACAAAATGAAACGCCATGCAAGAACAGCCCCAAAAGACAAGCTACAGAACAGACTGGTTTTGCACACACTGTGCAGCAGAACCCACACCGATGTTACAGGAACTACTAGTTGGAGAAAGCAACTATCAAAACGCACAGTAAACTGGCAACCCAAGGCGACTCTCCTGGGTGAAACATTCCAGCACACACGGGGTCTGTTGCTGTCACGCACCTCGTCACAGGAGGAGCTGGCCACTGAACCGCTCATCTTCCCCGCAGAAAGGAATAGTTTACACTCACATAACAGGCCGAAGAGGAATCAACAGAAGCAGGAGCTAAATTTTTACTCCAAGCTTTCCTCACCAACTGACACTGGGCCACAGACAGATAAAGTCACTGGGAAAACCACACCACGTATACATTCAGAATGCGCATTAAAGGAAGTAACCAAAGCATAGACCTACCTGGTACCAGGCATTGTAGTTATACGCTGCCTGATTGACTTGCATGTCTCCATCCATCATCTGTGCTGATGCCAAAGTTGGGTCATCTGTGAGCATTTTCTTTTCATCTGGCTCCTCTGATCTGCGAAGTTAAGATTTGCTTGTAAGTGGTATCTTAGATCAAATTCTGAGCATGTCTTCATGCCAGAGGTGTTATAAGGGATAAGGGTAAATATTATTTTCAAACTTGATGCCCTGTCCAAACAGGGTAACAGAATATGATTTAGAGAAAGACAGAAGTATTCTGGCTTCAGAACAGGCTGGTTTTTAAATTCTCTGGTGCTTGAACTGAGACAGCTAAAGCATGTTTCTGCTTAGAGACTGAGTTATTTTTACCAGGACTGTTTAGCTTTTCTGTGAAACATAATTCAAAAGGTTATTTTCCAATAAATCTTTCCCCAAATATTTAAGCAAACAGTACAGCCCTCTTTAGTATACACTTAGTGATTTAGTATACACTTAAGTGATTAAGACAACAATCATTTTGTTTGTGCAAGCAGGTTTAAAGCTGAAAAATAGATGTATATATAGTCAAAGACTAAAGAAAAACAATAGTGCCTGAGATTGTTCTCTGAACTATTTTTAAAGCATTTCCAAAGTGCTTTCTATCAGCTCTAGCTCAGTCTAGTACGCGCTCCAGCTACCCCATACCAAATTATCTATCAAGTTTGTTTATACCCTCCCTCAGGTGAACAGGCTTCCTACCCGTTCTCTGCTCTCCTTTTTAAAGAATCCTGCTCCTTTAGAAGTGCTTGATGTTCATCATAGGCGTCCAGAAGCCTGAAGGAGACAAAAGCAAATAAAGCTTTGCTCACCGTTTTCATGTAAACATTTTAAACACGCAAGCAACCATTTTAAAATGTCTACTTCAAACTGTACAAATACAAAACCATTCTAAACCACACTCAATCATAATCCAATTTTAATCAGTGACCCACCATGAAGATGGAAAAGCCCAAAAACTTAATTTGAAGGGGGATTCCAAAACACATATTGAAGAATTTTCTGCTAGCTCAGAAATACCCAATTTGCTCAGCTTTTTTTCACACTTCATGCAGTTCTCTCATAAAGTTCATTTATAAATAAGTTTTCTAAAACTTGTTTGTGATACAGCTGCTTCTTCCAGTAAGCTTCCTCAGCTGCGTGTTGATGCCATCCATACCAGCACTGATACGTAGGAATCAACATTTCTCTAAATACTGGAAATGAGTATTCATATACAAAACTACTACAATTTAAAAGTATCGCCTACAGCCTTTTCCCAAACAACATGGGAAGCATACGTATATTAAATGCAGCACAAAAGTCATATTATTTATATATTAAGTATAACCATATGTCGCTGAGTGAAAGAGTAATACTTCCATTTCCTAGCTAAAATTCCCATGAACAGCTAAATATCATTTCATCTGCTGCATACCACAGTTTACAAGGTATCATGTGAAAACTGCTTCTTCTGTCAATATTATTCTTGGTGGAAACCATTTCCTGTACTTATTCTGTGTCTAGAACTGAAAACTTCATTTTGTCTGGTCTATCTAGGATCCCAAACTTGCAACGCTTGGCTGCCAGCCAAGTTAGGGTGTTCAGAGTCAGCAGAAATTAAGGACAGCTATTGTTCGAAACATACAAAGCAGAAAAACTAACTCGTGCTTAGTCCTTCCACGTTAAGTAGCTGCAAATTGTAAATAAAAACAAGCACTTGTTTTACATGACAGACTTAAGAGGAAAAAAGTATATCTAGTATTTAATTTAAAAGTTGCATTTCTAGTATCTGATCCTCCCACAGAAATGTACAGCACTGTTAATACTTCTGAACATAGAAAAATCACATCAATGCACTTTTGGACACCTCAAGCAGCAGCTCTCAGGGTACGGAGTATCAAATTATACCTATGTCACAAAACACTTCACGTTCTCTTTGAGGAACGTCCTTCTTTCTAAGACTTAGCAAGAGAAAACTACAGTAAGAAGTTATGGGCAGCATATGAAGTTACAGGCAGCTCTATGAGGCGTTAGGTATTTCAGAAAAAAAGGAAAATTGTCTGAAAAGAGATTCCTATTTAATAGTAGGAATTTGGTTGAGAAAAGCAGCTATCCCTCAACCAAGAGCTGATGGCACAGAGGACACAATGTAATGGATGCCACTAACCCTACCCCTTCCCTACTACTTCTACAAGCACTCTTGGTGACCCTCATTTGGCCATTGCACAGATTACATCTTACTTGTTTACATCAGAACCAAAATCTTCAAGAAATTCCACTTTTCGCTGAGAAAACGTAATCCTCATTTTTATAGACAATCCGCCGTTGACAGCTTTATCAAAACAGCTCAGGATGTTTTCTTCATTTTGCTTGAGATCGCCACTGTACTCCATTTCAAGTAAATTGAGATACAGTTTTGTATTTTCCTGTGCAAAAGATGTATCAGAAGTTGTACATCTGTCATGTTAGGTAATTAACACTGAATGTATGTCTACCAGATGCATACCAGAACATTTACATCATAAATATATACTAGAATACTCAATAAAAAGATTTTCTTTTACGCTGGTCATTTTTGACCTGGTCTGTTTCACAAATAGATTAGAAGTGATCTAACACTACAAAACCAGATGCCACGCTTTGCTAACAGTAAGCTAACAGTATTTGGAGTGCCAAACATTTCTGTGGTTATACTAAACAAATCTACAAGTACTGCCTACATGATCAATTTTGTTCACCTTGAGATGTGAACGCACCTATAATACTTAAGATTCTAAAAAGGAAAAACGAAGGTATGAAGCACATTGTGCTTCTGATGAAAAAAAAATCTGCAAACTCCCAGATTTGCAAGCTGCAAATACGGCAACATCAGTTTAGAGGGACTGGTGTCTCCATGTAGTAATGAAACATGACATACAGTTACAATTCCTGTCATCATTGTTGCCGTATTTTTAAAAAAATGGTTCAGAAAGAGAAGAAACTACCAGGATTTTATTTTTTTTTAATACAGCAAAGAGGGAACACATACTTTGTCAATTTCTATGGCTTCTGACAGCACTTTTCTTGCCTTTGGAAGATTTTTCTGTACTTTGAAGAGGTGCCGAGCTAACTTGATGGCATAAAACGACGATTCAGTAATTGATTTGGCATTCCTAACAGCATCTTCAAGCAGGTGTTCAGCTTCTTCCATGTTTCCATGTCTGCGTTCTAAGCTTACTCTTCGCAAGCGTATCATTGCTAGCCCTAGAATACACTCTTCAAATGTTTTCAAGATTCTTCTTGCTTCATCGATGTTGCCTAGAACACCGGTGAAGATGCTTTAAGATATGAGACATCCCACAGCCTCTTAAAAACAGAATCCCTCCCAGCATAAACTAACGTTGCTCTTACCCTGCTGCTCCTCAAAGGCAGCCCACAGCATGTGAACCATTGGTTTCTTAGGAAGATGTATTGTGCAAGCCCTGCTGTAGACATGCCTCACTCCTTCGATACTATGATTCTCCATGTATTTGGCATACTATAGTTGAAAACAGAGCAGAGATTGGAAAGTTTAAAGCTTGTATTTGTCTTTAAAAACATGACAGAACGATAAAATTCTTTTGTTTAAACCCATTCAGCACCTTTATTGAACCACTAGACTAGTTTCTGTAAGGAAGGACGTAGAGAGGCAACGAAGTTGGCATATGCAGCAGTCAAATCTGGTTGCAAGCAGACCATCTCCTAATGCAACAGATATAGTTATATATGAACAACATTCCACAAGAGTACAAAAGGTTAGTCACTAGATCAATGTATGCAATCGGTAGGATGTGGGTGGTAAACCACTTCCCTTACCTTAATCCAGAAGTCCTCATAGAGGGCACATGAAATAACACATCTTTCAAAGAGGACCACAACTCGTTCATGAGTGCCATTTTCTATCTCAAATTCTAAGTACTCTTTCCAGTTTTTCAGCTGAATTTTCTCCAGAGGTTTTACATGAAAGTAAGGCCTCTTTATCTGCAAGAGTCACAGTACAGCAACTTGTGACTAATAAGCATACCGCCAAGTTGCTTAAAACAAGCAAACAAAAAAAAACCCCGCCACACACCATTCAAGTAATGCCATTTAAATAAACAGAACTTCAGAATGATACATCATTATCTATTCAAGTAAGTCTGCAGGGGTTACCCAAGTATTGATCAAGAGATTTTGCTGACAATTACATTCTAGGCTAGCAACTTGTTTTTCTAGAAAGCTTTTTGAATGCAAGTGTTTACAGAAGCTGAGAAATAACTCAGTGCAGTTAATCCCTTGCAAACCTGTGGTCACAACGTAACAACAACATTGCAAACAACAATGGATATTGTCTACATACATACAACTAAAGTACTTACTGTTGTACTAGCCCATATCCTACAAATTAATGCAAAATTTGGTTGAGAATCATGAAAGACAGAGCATTGAACTGAACTTCAGATTAAATATTTACATTAAGCTGATTATTCCAAGAGCCAGCAAGACTGTGTTTTTACTGATGACTACAAGAGCAGCCAGGTGGGACAGAGCACAGCACAGCAAATGTAAACACTGCTTTCAAGTAAACATAGCAAAGCATCCTTCCAGAGATCTTTTGATTTTTCTCTCTTCATCTTTAATTTTACCTGATTATTTCTCTCCTGTACTCCAATTCCATCTCAGATGCAAATACATACAAATGGATAAAGAACTTACAATAATTAAGGAGTAATACTAAATTCTTCAAGGCCACCTGAAATCTAAAGCAAATCACCCCCTTCATGCTCCTCACTGAACTCTACAATGGAACCCAATACTCTTTTTCCACTCTGACAAATTCACAGCTACATTGTTCCTGCTAAAATAAGGCAAAACAGGTCAAAGTGGTCTCCATCGCTATGTGACATCTGTTGCCTATGTACCTCATTTCTGCCCATTATCGAGACATGTTTAACTTTATATTTCAGACTCCTCATAGATCCAGCATGTTGGCACCTATAGAGCAGATACACTCTCTTCGTAGAAAAAGTACTGATTCTGGCCAGGAGCAAGAGAGGACACCCTGATTCTGACACATTTTCTGCAGCGTGTCCACAGTTTTACCATTCTTCCAAGTTTCAATAATTTGTAGCTTAGGGTTTCCTGGGCCAAGAATACCTGTGCTCACAGAACCACTTTCTATAACACATCAGCATATTTGAGCCTCACCTACTCTAGGGGCGTGCTTTGCTTCCTTCTACGACAGTTACCTGGTACAAAAGCGACCCTGCGACACGTAGGGCTGGTAGCGGCACCCCAGGCTGCTGTGTACCACCACAGTCACCCACCTGAGTTCGCCTGTGTTCTAGGCCATGGTGCTAGGGTGGGCTACACAATATGTTTCCAAGATCCTTTGCTTACAAGGTGTCTGGCCTAGTCCAACAAAGTGCAATAAGCAACATAACAGCTCTGATATCATGTAACCCATTAAGGAGCCTCTGAAAATCTGTCCCGACTGTTTAATACAATGTACTTTTTAAAACAAAAGTAAATTTAAAACAAGAACCATATTATGCAATGTAGTATTTGCCAGGTTGTTTTTTCAAAAGTAACCAAACTTAATTTCTACATAGTAGAAGTTCTATATTTGCAGTGATCAAATGATTAGTCTAATTAATTACTTTTAATACTTTATACATAGGAGCTGCATGTTACGATGGCTACTTTTGGAAAAGAGAAGTTAACTGATTTGGGGTTTGAGTGCAACGTTAAAATAGAAAAACATACAAATGTCACTCTCCTTGTAGGATCGACTTACCTTTTCAATTAGAATCACCTTCATCTCCTTGTTATTTTGAAACGCCTCAGACGCATAAGGCAGTACTGACTTACACAGCATTTCATGCATGTATATTTAAAGGCTGCTTAGTAAACAATACACCACCTCGCCTCTCTCCAATACTGCTTAAAGATTTTTAAATCATCAGATGACAGAGTTGACCTCACAAGTTGCCTTTTCACAAGAAAAATAGCAGAGAAGAGAAACTCTATCTTTATTCAAAGCCCCACAACAGTTTAACTTGTAAGGCCTAACTTACTCAAAAATCCTAGCTCCCAGTTTTATGTTCAAAACTCTGGCACATGCTGCCTTATGTAGAAAAAACAAACTTACCGCTTCTTCAAACGTCCACCTCTTACTGACTTCATGTTCATTGTGGTTAAACATTTCTTGATGAATCTCAATGATTCTGTGCCTCATGTTTTCTATCTCAGTGATTAGCTAAAACATAATTTTTAAAACAGGTAGACACTGTAACACCTTTGTAAATGCATTTTATGACAACAGTGATATGCATAAATTAAAAGTATCACAGATGCATTAAATGTTCGCCTGACCAGCTAGGGGAAGGGATGGGATGCTGCCCTGATGGGGCCCTGGCCCACACTGGAACCCAACTGAACTCGTTTATCTGAAGTTTTGCTCTATATTTAAGATGATTGAGATTAAAGATGAATTTGGATCCAAGTTAAACTTGGTTTCAGTACATGTATATTTTCACAGTTAGCAATTCCTTTGGATGACTCCAAGTCTTCATATGCCTGTGAGGGCCATGAACCATTGCTGATGAAGAGCTTTCTTAGACCACAGTTCTTAATCTGTTAATCCAGAATAATTAATATTCATTCCTAAAGTTTGGTACATCACTTCTTTCACTTTCGAACTCCATTTCTTTGATACCTATGAAAACCCTGGAAAGGTATGTCCTGTAGACAAAAGCAGTTATCACCTAAGCCAAAGAGCAACGATACACAAGAGAACTGTGGGAACATCTCAGCTACAGATATACTGAATTGTCTGCAGATAAACTCATCTTGCAGCCACAGAGTAAGCCAACAAACACCCCTGTGTGTGTACCTTGGCAGGGTCAGTTATGTCTTCAGTACCAGAGGGCAGGTCATCTCCAGGTTGCACGTCCTCCCCGCTATGGCCGTTCACAGATGCTAGTTCTCTGCGCAGCTGAACAAACTGCTCAGTAGTCAGAAGGTCTCGAGGCAAGTTGTTCTGTATGTGTTCTTTAAACCTAAGAATAGTTAGAAATAACTCAACACAAATTTTACATTTTATGTTTCAATATTCTGCATAACCAGAGCACAATAATAAACCCTAGTGGGGTTCTTTATCGATCTAGAGCAAAACTACTGGGAATGCAACTTCTGACAACATAGTGCAACTTCTACTATCTATCAGACTTCAAAAGTTTCACATTTCAAAGAGAAATGAAACGGCAATGAACTTCAGTGGCAAAGACAGACTACTGGCCACAGAAAATTGATGGCAGAGGACAAGATCAGTTTTAGAGGAAGATACTTTATTTCCAAAATTAAAAAAAAATGTAGAAATTATGAGGAAGACTGGTGCATAATTTAACTAGGGTTTCTCATGCCCTCTTAACCTCTCCGTATTAATTCTACTATCTAAAACTCAACCAAATATTTCTCTTTAGTCAATTAAATTAGTTTCACCACACGTGAGCATTGCTTGAGGAATTAAAGTTCAAAACTGCTAATTCTGATTTTTCAAAGACATCCTCTCTTCTTCCTCACAATTCCAAGGCCTTCCTTTATTCCACAGGAGAATCTGTGAATTTATCTAAAACCAAATTTCTAAAAAGCTTATCAGTACTTTAAAGCAATCGGTCAAACTGTATGAGTACATAAATAAGTAAGTATACAAAACTCAGTAACTATATCAGGCTCTTGTTCTGAGTGAACATTTTCATATTTACAGAAGTAGGTTAGCGTGCGCTTAAGAAGTTCATAGCATTAACTAAATCTTTGTTTTCTCTTTACCTCTGGAAGTGATGACTGTAGAGTTGTGTTGGAATTCCAAGGATGCGGTCATAGATGGATGTAACTTCCCTTAGGTTTCCCTGATCATTTTCCCAGTTTATATACATTTCCCATAGTCTGTCAGAACGGAAATCTGTCCCAGCAGCTAACACTGCATGTTCATAGGCTCTGAAAAATGAAATAATTTTACAGTTGTTTCTGGATGTGGTGGCAGAACAAGGAAGAAAAGTTTTTACTCTTATTTAAAAATTATGAGCATTCTCATTTACTCACAACCACACTTATATTTACTTAAATTCCTCAAAGTGTTTTCTAGACTTGAATGTAGCAAGATCTCCAGAAATTCAGAAAGTCTGAACTCACTTTTTTTTCCTCCAGCACTACCACAACAGAATAAATAAAGGCAAGAGAAAAAGCCTCTCGCAGGAACTCAAGATATTAGGAAAATACACAGTCTTTACCGCTTAGCTCTTGCAGAGATTCTAAACCCATTACTTTAGCAGTTTAACACACTAAAGCCATACATCAATCACACAGCTAGAAGCTGCTTCAGTTAAAGTTCTGGGTCAAACTTCAGTCCAACCAGGACCACTGCCAGAAATGGATGAGGTCAGACACGTTCTAGCCCTACCCTGAAAACCTCCAAGGAACTAAATTCCAAAAATTCTATGGAGAACCTGTTCCAGTGGTGCACTAAGTATTTCTTAACATCTAGCCTGAAGCTCTCATCCCAACTTTTGACCCTTGTACCACACTGTGTTGTCTACCCCTAGTTGTGGAATTTGGTTCCATCATCTCTTAAAAGTCCTTTAAGTAACTGCAGCCTGCTATTAGCTTGCCCCTTAGCTTAAACATATTCATCTGATCATGCTGCTACGCGACTGTACGTATGGGCTTCTCGTATCGCATAGTCTGCTGTCAACTTACCCTCGAATAGTACTGTTAGTTTCAGGATCAGTAGGGTCCAGGGTGTCCTTTAAGAAGTTTATATAATGTATCCAAAGATCAACACTAAGAGGAATTGCCTGAAGCCCTCTGCGATAAACCTATGAAGAGAACATGAACTGTACTTCAAATACTTAATGGCGTCCTAATAGAGAGGCAACACTGTGTTATCCGGTGAACCTTAGAAATACTAAGTACTGGAATTTTGTTTAAATAATCTACCATTACCATTTGGGTGGAGGTTGGATAGAACATGGCAATGTTCTGATCTCCACGTGCAGAGTCTTGATCTTCAAAGCGCAGCGGTCCCTGCATTCTGACCAGGTTGTGTGGGCAGGCTTTGGGGTACAGACCATAGGGCACAGACCCATTAGAGCATCATTGACAGCGTCTGACCAAAAATGCAATAAGATGTAGCAATTGTGACCAGCAAACCAACTATATTGTTTTGAAAATGAGTAATAAATGTAAGTGACAGAAAAGCCCTGCCCTACTTGTTAAGCTGCAGTGTAATACAGAGGCTTGCACTGCAAAGCTTGACAAACTGTAGAGGTTTAACGCACCTGCCAACAAAGAGAAAAAACATTAGCTACAAATGCCACAGACGTGACAAGTGCAAACAAAATCCCTACAAACCTGACCATACATGGCAGGTACTGGCAGCCAAATGACTTGCGGTAGGTTAGTCATTATTTGGCTAACAGGACCAACGGCAATAGCTGCGCTCAGCTACCTACATACCTCATCAGACTGCTTAACGTTGTCATGTCGCTTTTCAAGGTCTGCATACTTTTTCCAATATCCATAGCAATATGGATAATGCGTGAAAAACCTGTCAAATGCTTTCCTGGCAGCTGGTAGGTGGTTCTGCAAGAAATACACAATAAAAGCAATTAATCCTTTCCTTAAAAAAACCTTCACATTATTTTAAAAACAATTACTGTTTTATCATTGTCTTCAAAGCAAACGTTTTTATTGTGTGATCTCTGCTGCTGACACTGGCAAGGGCAACTGTCTTAAACAGCATCTGGGAAAGCCTGAGGTACAGTTGTAGATTTGTCACTGGAATATCCATGACTTGTTTTGGTTTTATTTGTTTATTTCTGGAAGGCTAAGGAAAGAGGGGGCATGTACTAACCTCCTGCTCTACATACTGTAGTAGATATACCCATCCTGTGAAATCCTGGGGATTGTCCTCTACTACTTTCCAGAACTTGTCAAAATCTGGCGGGAAGCAAGCCTCAATATCTGTTGTCTGTAAACTTTCAATATTTGGAATTTCACTCTCCTGTGTGTTCTCTTCATTCAAGTCAGGGGAACTATCAGGCGATTGTTCCATCTCAGTTACACTCATAATTTCTGTACTGAAGTCCATATGCTGTTCTTCTGTTGCTGCTTCAGCGCCATTGTCTGTGCTGTCATTGCTTACAGTTGGCTTCTCCTCCTCTGTACTTTCTGCACTCTCCATTGCTACGGTTACTGCTGTTTCGTAGTACTAGATCCTGTGGAAATAAAAAGATTCATTATTCATGCAGTGATTGCAAGATTCAAGTAGATTCAAGATGCAAGATTCAAGTAGAACTTGGGCATGAATTCTCAGCCAAGAGTCTCCAAAGTGCTTCAGGAGTCCATGTATTTCACCACAGACCTTCAACTAGATCTGCTTCACTCTTGAGCCTAATTCACAATTAAAAGCACGTTAATAGCAGCCATACATTGTAACATCTGCACATACAAATCATTGTGGGTTTTCTAAAAAACTATCTACAAGTAGCTATCAAGGTATAAAATCAAACCAATACAGTTTCCTGCATGAGTCTAGTGGAAGTTTATTCCAAAGAAAGAATTATGTTCAAATTTATTCAATTCTCCTACTTTGTACAAATCAGTAACTTCTTTGCAAAGTAAGTATATGTTAAAATGCATCCTCAACACCCAGCTGAACTGGCTTAAGTGATAACTTTGCAAAGCAAAGAATTACTATCAGTCCATATTAACGATGTCTATATAAACTAACCAGCATCAGAGGGCCACAGAAAATGTGTAGGCTAGCCCCTGACATGCAGTCACTCACTCCCACACACAACTCGGATGTCAGGGGTTTCTCCTACCCCTCAGGACAGATTCCATCTTCTTCCCACTCTTCATTTTTATCTTCCTGCCAAACGCTGCTGCCCAGCCCTGCCCTCCTCTGCAAACACCCGTCCAGCCTAACCCGGCTGTGTGCTGCTCTGCCAAACAGCCCTCGGCCTGCACCGCCTGAAGCCTGGGTGTTACGCACTCAGCTGAACCTTCTCCACATTTAAGCTAAGTCCCAATGACTAACGAGTTCTAGGTAATACAATACCCAGGTAGAATACAATAGCTCTTAGCTGTAAATCTATTTTGGACGGAGAACAGTGTGAGACCATCATCCTCAAATGCACTGAAACAACTGCCACTCTTATTTCCCCTCAGTTCTCCTCAGAGGAGGTGATTGCAAATAAGTTTAGCATTTAAATGTCATGGTTTAGGCACCTTTCCTTCCTTTAAGATAAACAGTTCATAATTTTGTAACTGCATATGGTAACTGTTCATAAAAATGAACAGTTCATGCCATTCAAAAGTCACAGCAATGCAATGTGACTACACAGAGCACCATACTGCTTGTGTTCTGCAGGAAAAGAGGACACTTGTTTAAGACGAGCAGTTTATTTCGTTAATGACCAGTTTTTCCCCACATCCTGGGCCACTCTAGAAAGCCTGCATCAAAAGCCAGCTTCTTTAGTGAGTGTTGGAGATGTGTGTTCAATATTGATTTTAACAGTAAACATAATTTATAAGTTAAGAACAAAGGCATCAAAGCAGTATCACTATGCCTTTACCAATGCAACATACAGAAGAAATCCGCACAATTAAAACAGCTGTTACCATTCAGAGCTTATCTCTGTAAAGATTATAAGATCAAGGCGTAAAAGGAGTGTTACGCAGACAGCAGTTCCAACACTTGAAAAAAATAGTTTAAAGTATGTTTACAGCTCTAAAATTTGAGAAAGCTAATGCAATTGTTTTTAAACATGCAATGATTTATGACCTAAACTTATTCTGACGTTTGACAGATGTTTTCCCCCTCTAGCTGATTCGGAAGATGCATTCCAGGTCAAAAAACAACTCCCCCAAAATCTAGCCATCTTCAGATCACAGGGAGGTAAAAAAAAGAGAAGCAGTACTGGATCACCTCTGCACACAACATTTCCAACAGAATCTAAAAGTCTGTTTGACAGTTCGTGTCCAGCTGAACGTGTTCTGGAACACCCACAGGGAACCCCAGTGTACCCCAAACTCTTCCAGTAACTGAAAGTTACAGCCGACAGGATTGGCCCTGCCTAGTACCAGAGGAATGCCCCACAATCCAGGGAGTTGCAACGGCAGCAGGCACCAAGCTGGTGCACATCTAGCACAGACAACCACCTAACAGAGTAACTTTATTCCAGGAAATTTTACATCACTCGGGCTAAATAACTAAATTAGAATATCAGATAACCACACACAACAGTATTAAATAATTTATGTCACTGTATATTATTTAGCTTGCGTTTATTGCATACAACACAGGCATTTCTAAATATGCACCAAAGGAAAACACCTAGGAAAAAACCCAAGCAGGCAGTACCAAGGCTTTTCAAGCCTCACTCACACCCTCTCCTGCTCTACGAACATTTCACAGCCCCAGTAAGCAGCTGCAGCCCCTCTCCGGGCCAGGGCTGCCAACGCCCGGCCCCTTATGGCTCCTGCCCACAGACTAACGCTTCGGTGGCCAATGGATAACAATCACAGAATGGTTAGAGTTGGAAGGTTAGAGTTGGAGGGTTCCACCCCCCTGCCCTGGGCAGGGACACCTCCCCCCAGCCCAGGGTGCTCCAAGCCCCGTCCAACCTGGCCTTGAACGCCTCCAGGGATGGGGCAGCCACAGCTTCTCGGGACAACCTGCGCCAGGGGCTCACCGCCCTCACAGCCAAGAATTTATTCCTGATATTTATTCCAAATCTCCCCTCTTCCAGTTTGAAGCTGTTCCCCCTCGTCTTATCACTACATGCGCTTGCAAAAAGTCCCTCCCCAGTTTTCCTCTGGCCCCATTTAGGTACTGGAAGGGGCTATAAGGCCTCCCCGCGGTCTTCTCTTCGCCAGGCTATAATGTAATGAACCGTAAGGCACCCAAAGGCTCTGAGCTGGCTTATTATTGTTCAGAGATTTACCGGCTATTAGAGCACATAAATATTTATCCCAGTAAGTGAAACCCGCGGGCAGGCCGGTTTCCCCAGGTGCCCGGTAACCGCCGCCGAGAGGAAGGGCTACAGGAGGCAGCGGTGCCTATCGGGGCCCGCGCAGACCGGCCCGCACACCCCTCCTTCCCTCAGGCACACCGCGCCCGCCGCCGCGGCGC
>VZSZ01009518.1:173707-220857 GCA_013398815.1 Ibidorhyncha struthersii
GTGCCGCCGCTTTACCGGCGCTGCCACGAGAACGGGACGGGGCCGACTGGTTTCCCCCAGAGCTTCGCCGTGAGGTGCGGCCCGCGCAGAGCAGCGTGGCCAGCACCCAAGCAAAGGTTGCAGCAGCAGCCACAGCAAGCTAACACGGCACAGCTGCGTGAGTGGATGAAAGAAAGGCGTTATCTTTCACAAACACCACACAAAACGCTGTTGTACGGTATAATTATCTCCAGGATTTTCTTCCACTTATCAATATAAAGCTTAGTGCTAAAACAAGTCAAAAGATGAGTATGCGGTAAGTGTGTTTATTCGTTAGCAATCTGACATCCAGTACTGCTGTGCTGTATCGTTGCAGGGGAGCAGGAGGGACTTCTCCCCCGTGCCCAGGCCCTGGCCGTGAGGACAGCAGCCAGGGGAGCTGGCCCCAGCATGGCCCAGCACGCCGCAGGATCTCCGACAGCAGCCCTTCTGCATGGGGAAAGCAGGCAGCAGCAACACGGGGGTGGTCCCGTGTCTCCATGTAAACAGCTGTCCGTCTGTCCCAGTCAGTCGGCTGACTTGTCTTTCACGCATGCACAGAGATTGTTAGTTTAGGGTGCTATCTCCAGAAATTCTTCTAAACTCTTCTTGATGTGCGGTGGCTGAGATGCAGCGTGAGTTAACAGACTTTGACCCATCTGTGCAAAAAGTGCTTTTGATAATTTCGCTGTGGCTGTCCGGATATTTCCTCCGGCTCCAGGCAGAGCGCCGCTGTTCGTCATGTTTCCCAGGAGGTGCCAAAGGACAACTAGAACTTTTTGCTCCACAGCGTAAGGCTTCCGTGGGTATAACTCTGTGACAAGATCTGCAAGCAAGACAACCGGTCATCAAGCAGTGTTTGAAGACTATTTTCAAAATAAATTCAGAAGTGATCCCCTGCTTTGAGAGGTGTTTAAAAGCACTTAATGTCAAATCATCTTCTCAAAGCAACGAATGAAGGAATGCTTTGCACAAGAGCTTGTCTGCTGTTGCAATAGCACCAGCGCTCCAATAAAAAATACCAGTCTTTCCTACAAACACCCCTTTTATCCTCCCTCAGGAGTTTACACAGCAGCACTGGTACTGCTGATAATTACAATTTTCCATTAAAATAAAAAAAGTAAAATAAAGGTGGTTTTTGATAATTTTTTTTTAGTTAGACTGTCATAAGGACCTTTATTTCTCACAGTGCACTGCATAACATCTGACATTTTATGATTTCTCCTCTATCTCAGTAGGTATCTGAGTTTAAGGAACAAAGTAGTCTTGTACTATAAATACACACAGGATGAAGCATCTTCCCTATACTTAGACAATTACGTCATGAATTAAGTATTTAACTGGCAGATGTTTGTCTTTCTGCTAGAACGTCTATGGACTCTTCTCATATACATAATACAAACTACTCCAAAAAACCCCAGCAAGAGAAGAACTGTTTAAAGCTTGGTGACTAATGCATTCAGAAAGCATAAATTCAGGAATATTTCAAGAACAGAGTGTCCATTATGGTACAGAGTTTAATTTCATAGCCACTACACACAGAACTACTCTGAAAGTAAGATAACGTTTGTTTTGTTCAAGTGTATTTCCCATAAATACATCCCTTGTTCACTTAAAACATCAAAGGAAAATTCAGTACTTCTGCTAGTAATAACCCTCAATATTAAAACACGTATGTAAATTCTAATTAAAATTTGTCTTCAGTTTTTAACCAAATTTGTCTTCCCATTTCTGACACCAGTTTAGGAAGACAACCATTATGAAGTCTGCCATCGATGTGGTGACTGCAGCTCAGCTTGCCAGCTTGTCTACTTTAGCACTGAACACCAACATGTGTTATCAACACCCTTAATACGAGAACAAGACCAACCACGAAAAGTAAAAAGGTAAGAAGTAAAATTCAGGAGTTAGTAGGAGCCAGCCTTAGAGAACAGTGTATTTTCTGTGCTCAGAAACTTCAGAAAAAGCAGTCACTCGTTCCTTTCGTTTCTTCAGGCTGAGAGAGCTGGAGCTGGGGTTGTTCAGCCTGGAGAAGAGAAGGCTGCGGGGAGACCTTATAGCAGCTTCCCAGTACCTCAAGGTGCTACAGGAGAGCTGGAAAGGGACTTTTTACAGGGGCACGTAGTGATAGGATGAGGGGTAACAGCTTCAAATTGGAAGAGGGGAGATTTAGGTTACATGTTAGGAAGAAATTCTTGGCTGTGAGGACGGTGAGCCCCTGGCGCAGGGTGCCCCGAGAAGCTGTGGCTGCCCCATCCCTGGAGGTGTTCCAGGCCAGGTTGGACGGGGCTTGGAGCAACCTGGGCTGGGGGGAGGTGTCCCTGCCCAGGGCAGGGGGGGGGGAACTAGGTGATCTTTAAGGTGCCTTCCAACCCAAACCATTCTGATTCCTGGCAAGAGTACGAGGGAGTGAGTACTGTGAGAGGGAATATGACTTGAAGCAAGAGAAGCAGGCAAGCCCCCACTCTGCAGTCTGCCCCACGCCTCTGGCCCGACACAGGACCAGAGGCCAGCTGACTGGGCAGAGGTACATCCCCCTCAGTTACTGATAGAATGAAAGTCATTATGAAACAAAACTCATTCTCTCTGATTCCATATTAAAATCATTATAATCTTAAGGTATTTATACATCTTCCAGGTACTTACACATCTTCCATCTGACTATATAATAATCATCTTTTGTTTTTTCAGCAATAGCTTCAATTTGCATTAGAAGGGAGTGAGACTTGACAACTGCTACGTCGTTAATGCCCACAATCTAGTGTGACAGAAGGAAAGATGCAGAGCCACCACCATCCTACAATGAATTTGCCTAATTAGGATGGTACACAAACAAACGAACGTGCAAAGTAAAACATCACTTTACCAGCAAGCTTTTCTGTCATGTCTTGTTTCGCTTTTCCATTCAGAAACTGGGCTTTTGTGCAGAATGGCTGGAGGAGCAAATAGTTGTCTAAATGCAAGGAACAAAACATGTTAAAATTCTTAGAAAATTAAACAGTCTGGAAATAAACACAATATGGAAAAATGTAAGTAAGAACCTTACTTATGATACAGTAACTTCAAAAAACACACTGATGTACTTAAGGGCATAACAGCATGAAAAGATACTCCTAACAAGCCCTAACTGCTAGAATCTGGTAGAACATAGTATTTTCAGTAAATGAATATGCTGAGATTCTGCTCCAAAGCTAAAATAGCTGAGGAAGGAAAATAGTTGTGGCATACACAAATAAGCAAGAATCTAGTTCTTTGACCTATTTAAGAGATTCAGCAGTGTGAAAAGCTTCTGGATAATGAAACACAGAATCACACAGACTGGCTGAGGTGGTCAGGGACAGCAGGAGATCGTCTGGTCCAACCCCCCTGCTCAAGCCCAGGACCATGTCCAGATGGCGTTGTGGCAAGCACTTGTGACAAGCCCAGCTAGCTGTATTTCTTTATTGGACTGGCAAATATTAAGATGACTCATATAGTTTAAAAAGTGTGAGAATGAAACCAATAATTCATTACACAATGTAATGATTGGATGGAAACCAATGGAAAGAATAACTCTTTAAATTCAGAATTTAATTAATACAATTAAAACTCTTTAAAATTAAAAGAGAGTAAACTACTTACCTAAGTGTTGACATAGAGCCTGAATAACGTTTGTGGCAGCTGCATAAATCCCTGGATTTTTTGAGTTCAGGTTGTTGTCTACCATGGCAGGAATTAACATGTTGATCACAGGTGATAAATTGTCTTTCAGCAATGGAATCATCTTGTGCATTGTCTCCAGAGCAACCTGATTTACTTTGCTGTTTGAGTCATGTAAGCGAGACTTGAAAGCATCAAAGATCTGAAAAAGTATCCAGACAGCATTCATCAGAATTAAGAATTAATGTTTGAGGTAGATATTACGTTTCCTGCTTCATTGTTACACTTTAGTTACCCATCTTAGCAAAAGATGGCTCTGATACGCAAATACCTGAGATACTTTTTTTTATCAAGTAAAGCAACTTTTGATATTTTTATACTGTGTATTATTCAACTGTATCTCGCCTCATCTGAATTCAAATCATTCCCGTACGATGTAATGGAGGAAAACTAGCCATCTGTAACTTTCAGTATGACTAATATTTTCTGCAAGCAAGTATTTTTAGCAAGACATAGCTCTATTTAGCAGAAAGAATGTTTTAAAGATTTCAAAAACATTCACAGTTAAGATATCACAAAGTTCCATGGAAGTAGAAATCGTTCCACAGCAAAGACACTGCACTGTTAGAAGACAATCTTGGTTTTCCTTTCATTATATCTATCTTTGGTTTACAACTGTTGGACCTCATCATAATATTTTTCTCCTGAAGAACCTCCTTTCCTATCAGAAAGGATACTTACCTTAAGCTTTATCATAACAAAGACTTTTCCTCACCTTCTCCTAGACAAACAAAGCAGGCAGAACTTGCAGCTGTGCTTCAGAGACAGTTTTTTCAGATCTTGGTTAATCCTTGCTGCTCTTTTTGTAACCTGTTCCAATATTTTGATACTTACTCAGCAGTGGCATGAAAAACTGCACGCAGTATTGCAGAAATAGTTGAGAGTGCTATCTCTAAGGGGAAACTTTTAGCTTCTTCCTCCCATTTACTTCCTTTACTACTTTTGTAGCTTACATATCTCCCCCTTGAGCACACCTCACCAATTCCTCAATGTTTTCCTGTTAATCAGACATACTTATTGAAAGAGGGAGCCAAGATTTTTATCAGGAAACTTTGTAACACAACTTCAAAGACCTTTGAAATAAAATGTTTTCATACAGTTACCTTCACAACGTTTGCAACAACAAAGCCTTGATTGTTCTCTGTATCTGATAACAGCTGCTTAATGCCATTTATTCGATCACGGAAGTCTTTTGCATTCAATAAACCTATAATATCTTTAACATATTCTTCACTTTCTAGTGAATTACGAGGAGCTGTTTTTCTTGGGACTTCATGGGCTTCTGTAGTCTCTCTGTGGGAAACGAAAAAGTTATTCAGTGAACACATAAGCAAGCTGAGACAGGAGTCTTTAATCTCAGCCATTTTCTTTCCATGTAAGCGCAAATATCAGCAGTAAACAAAATCTTCTGATGAAGGACTTTCACTGCAAACATGGTGATTTAAAAAAACCTAATCACCTAATAGTAATTGTTGTTCCTGAAGTCTCAATATACATTCCACTCTAAATGCATACATACCTATCACACAAGACATAAGCCTCAACTAGGCAGGAGCCCTGTGCTGCTTCGTGTTTCCGTACGAGAGCAGCCGGGTTTGTGACCCACAACAGTTGTGAACTTCCCTCACACCAACAGGGAGAGAGGGGAAGGTACTGTAGTTTAATTCTTTATTCTCCAAGTACATTAGATACTGATCCCAGTCTAGGTGGCACCTAAGCAACATGCCATGCTGAGGTAGATATTCAACAATTCTTCAAAGACTAGTTTGAAACATTTTTTCTGTAGCATCTAATCTTCTTAAGACAATCATAGGAAGAATTGTAAAAATCTGTGGAACCGCTTCTCTGTCCTGTCCTGGTTTGAGGTAAAACAGGACCAATTTTGTTCAGTAACTTTGCTTCTTAGCTGGGCCTCTTCTAACTGCTGAAATTAACAGCATATTGTGCAGACACTGTTCGCTCTCTCAGAGTGATCAGACCCATGTTTATAGCTGATGCCCAGGCACGGTGTGCGGAGAGGCTCTTGCTTATCCTTATTGCTGTAACAGCCGAGGCCAACCAACTTTGTTATTGCCCCGTTGGAGGGTCGGAAGCGGAAAAGCACAGTGGGGTCCCTCCTGCGGGGAGGAGCGGACAGGACAGGTGACCCAAAACTGACCAACAGGGTATTCCATCCCATCTGCCTCATGCTCAGTATAAAAGCTGAGGGATCAAATGGTCTCTCTCTTCTCTCTCTCTCTCTTTTTCGCTCTCTCACTCTCTCCACTTCAATCGTCTGCCGTTGGTCCCGATCCTGAAGGCAGATCCAGAATCCGGTTCCCATCCATCACTGAGTCCAGCCTGGGACTGCCCCAGTGCCAGCCGGTGTCATGACTGTCATCTTGGGAGCTTGGTACGGTTTTGTATATATTTCATTATTTCCTTTGTATTTTATTGTTAATATTTCATTAAAGTAGTTTAGTTCCTTCTAAACTCCTAAGTCTCTTTTTCCCTCCTCTGCCTCTCTTTTTTGAAGAGTAGAGGGGACCATCTGTCGGTCCCATCTGGGGTCTCCCACGTCCCCAGTGGCCGATTTGGCCTAAACCACGACAGATTAATTGGCACCCAATGTGGGGCTTGAGCAGTGCTCGACCAGAGCTGTGATAGACTGCCTAAACAGTTTGAATTCCAGCTTGTTCAGAGTTTAGAAGAGGCCCATCTAAGAAGCGAAGTTACTGAACAAAATTGGTGCTGTTGTACCTCAAACCAGGACATGTCCAGATAAGTACACTGCATTTACAGACCAGTCCAGATAGAGTCGCTAGCTCATTCCTAATTCACAGACAGAACTCTTCCATGGAAAATGGAATAAATATCTTTCTTGCATTTTCAAATTCAAACCTATCAGGTCTGTGAGAACAAAAGGCAGCATCAAAATCTCCTGTCCTGCTAGTGCATCGCAGGCCACTGCAAGTACCTGAATCAAAGAGAAGAGAGTCTTTTGGCATAATGCAGTAAGTAGCACTTCTTCTAAGGAAGCGGACATGTAGTTTTACATGCCAAAGCAAAATTTAGCCTCGAATGTGGAATTAGTTATTATTTTGAATAGTAGAGAGATGGATTAAAGAAATCCGTTCCTGAACAGATACACTTTCTTCAACCCGGAAGCAATCACAGTGCTTATGAACTATATTCTTGGATGCAGTTTTTTGGCTTGGTTTACATTTTTGGGAGTTTAATTTTCAGTTCAATAGAAGACCTATTAGAAGACAAAACAGAAAACTACAAATGGACAGAGTATGTTCTAAAACATTCAGCATCCGCAGTTAGGATACACTAATACTCAGTGTCCAGGTAAGCGCACAAATAGGTAATTTGTACCGCGGCTATCATTAGGCATGTTTTTTCTACAGAGTCTGAACGGCAATGGTGATGTGGTTCTACTGTGAATTGCAAGTGTTTTCTCTACCGTGAGTATTTTCATAGGCAGTCAATAGACAAATTAACTTCAAAATGCACAAAGCCTTTTTAATATTACCAATTACCCTATTTAAAAGAGTTTATCTGTGACATGTCAAGTTTTTCCTTCAGGTATGTTTAATTTTCACAACCCTGCTGTGAACGTTTCTATACTCTCTTCCTGTGGTGAGGCTGTTATCCTAGAAGTCAAGTTGCTAACAGGGTAAAACACTGAAGATCATTACCTGTCAGTGATGTTGAGAGCATCTCTGGAAGTAGATGATGACCTTGAATGTCCAACACTACCAGTATGGGAACGTCTTCCTTTTGCTGAGGGTGTATCTAACGGCATCTCCCCCAAACCCTGCACAAAGGTGCAACCGTTACTCAACATGGCTGGTACAGTTCCGCACTGCTGGAGACCCTGGGAAAGCAAGTTTGACAGCCATGCAAAGTATGGTAGCCTAGTACATTGGATCCAGCGTATCTGCACGGAGTAAAGGCATGCACGGGGCAGCGAACAAGCAGCACCTTGCCATGCTGTAGTCACTTGATTACTTGTCTTGCTCTGAATGCACTCCCCCTGTTCCCTGTGGGTTCATTGTCTGCACCTAACAGCCACTAGTACACATTTTCATTTCTCAGCTGTTAAATGAGAGCTTTCCCACATACCTTTTCACGTAGATTGCTAACAGATTCCTTAATGTAAGGCAAATCCTTGGCTGGCACGTACTTTTCAAGTGTTTTATCAAAATCGGGATGAGTCATCATACTGAAGAGCATCTTTCGACCATAATACCTGCAGGGCAACAGACCATGACATATACATCGTAAACACAGATTTGCTTTGTAACTCTACTGATAATTACAGGTGTGTCACTCCAAAATATAAAAGTGCAGGAAGATTGCTATCTACATACGTAACCAGACACCCTTTTCATCCTCCCACAAAGAAACTATGCTCAAGAATCACTAGTTAATCAACAACCGTGCTAATTAATGAGAACAGTCTTCCATTTCAGCTGGCTTTAAATAGGACGGTGCAGGCTTGTCAGTCAGACAGCGTGGATCCCAGTGCCAGCATTCCCTCGTGGCCTGGATTTCATCTGTGCCTGGCGGAGAACGTCCTTTGAGACGCTCCTCCTCCTGCAGCCAGGCTGGGCACAGCTGCGGCAGGCACTCAGGTAATTCCCATCACATACGCTAGCTTAACAGTCTTGGCAGTGCCAGGGTAACGGTTGGACTCGATGATCTTAAGGGTCTTTTCCAACCTTGTGGTGGTTTGAGGAACCCACAACAATTTGTTGTAGTTCAGACAATTGTTCTCTCACCCGATGACCCCTCCCCACCCAGGAAGCTGAATCGGGGAAAAATAAGGAAACCCAAGGGTTGAAATGTAAACATTAAATAGAATAAGACTACATAATTAACAATAATACTAAAGAATCAGTATTGAGCCTGATACCAATATAAAATGCACAAGGATTACACTCAGCCCGTGCTATCAGTAGGAGGCTGTGCACTCCCAGCAGTGGACAGCAAATGTCAGACCCTGCGAGTGCTGCGGCTTTGGGAGGAAGGGAAGGGCTCAGGGGTCCAGCACCGAGGTAAAAAGTTCTCAGGATGGCAGCCATCAAGGGAGAGAGAGAACTCCTCAGCAAACTTTCTAATTTATATTGAATGTGCCGTTCATGATATGGAATAATCCTGCTGGCCAGCTCGATCCTCCTCACCCCTGTACCTGGCTGACTCGAAAACACTGAGACCTTGAAACCCGCATACCATAGCTGGCTATAAAGTAAATATTTTCACAAATTCTGACACTGGAGTCTGCTAAAAGTGCAGTTTTCCCAAGCATTTGACCTAAATGATTCTCTGTTTCTATCCTCTGTCACTGCAGAGGAACACACGCTGGGCTGTGCAGAGGTTTCAGATACCTGGAATGTGCTTGTCTTAACTATTAACCTTACTAACCTTGTTTGTTGTGAACTGTCCTGTGCAAACCTGGCTATTGCAGGGAAAATCCGATCAGCGACAGCTTTGGTTCCAGACAGAATCCGCTCCGGTCCCATACGTTCTACAATGTCCGAGAGGTGCTGGGCTGTGCATCTTCTCACCGCGGAATGCAGGTGGCTAAAGAAAACACAGCTGCTTAGTAAAAACTCATCACAGGAACCCAACAGCAGTATTTATGTGCTCTACCAAATATGGTATATGAGTTTTCTTTTTTCATCCTGAGCATAATCTACAACTAGTATACTGCTGATTTGCAGACACTTATTCTAGCTGTATAGAGAAGATACTGTGGAGCAAAGACAAATAACTTTATTTAAGAGGATAATCCATTTGATTAAATTTAATTTCATTCACTTAAAACCCCAAACTACAAGAACGTAAATGAAAAAAGAAAAATTATATTATTTTTGTTTAAAGTCAGTTTCAGTCTCTAATTGTGTCTTTTGGGTTAATAAAACCAGTAATTTTCTTCTTTTTAGAACTTAATTTCTAGTTTTCTTCAAAATAATTACAAAATATTTTAGAAAGCACATTACTACATGTTCTTTCCATCAACTTTAAGAAAAACTAATGCCTATGCTCAGAAACACATCTTCTGTATTTTATATAAATTTAAAATTAAATAAAGCAGTATTCTATTGACTTCCAAAAATCTTGCAGAAGCCTATTCTCTACAAAACGGGGGCCATTAAACACCTATGCTGATGAAAATGAGAGCAAAGCTGGAATCAATTTTCAAACTCGTGCAGCAAACTAACCTTTTATATAAATTCTGCTGTACCCGCTGATCCCACGTTTTCAGAGTATGCAATTCTGCAAATTCAGACTTTTCCAATTTTGTTTTTATCTTTGGGTTAAAAATCCTACTTCGAGCGCAGTTTCACTGCACCGTAAATGAGACATTTGCATGGCTCGTTGTTCACAGGGAGAAACAGGTTTAAAGGAGAGAGGTAAGGGAAAGAATGGACTTGGTAAACCACACCAGTGGCTCCCCGGCTTTGCAGTTTGACATGAACATCCAGCATTCTTCCTGAATGACTATTCACCAAGATTTCCTTTTCTCTGGTTCCACAGATTACCGTGGCCGCACTGGAAGTAAAGCTACCACTAGATTATCCTGCACAAAGCAGCTTCAGCGTGCACAAAGACAACTAACCGGGTCTGTTCAAACTGCAAAATGCGGCTGCTCAGAAGACAGTCCAGGGTGCAATGTCTGTCTGGTAGCGTGGCAGCTCCCTTGCTGAACTCCCTGCTAACGGAGCCATCCTCGCAGCTGCCGCTGGGCTCCCTAGTTTAAGACTAGCCTTGGCTCGTGTCAGTACCTGCCACTGTGCCTGTACAGCAGGCACGCGTCTCGGGAGCTTGGGAGAAGGGAACAGTACCAGACTAACTCCTGCTGCATCTACCCAGGGGAAAACAAGAACTGTGGGGCTTACAGACCTCACTCCGTGGAAGCAAATAAGCCCCCGCTCCCCACAAACACCTGATGCTCAGACAAAATAGTTGGAAATCTTTTTGTATGCACATAAGACCTTAGAATTAAACACAAGTCATACAGAGAAGAAACAAGATTTTAAAATTTCTGAAATACAATCACTTTCAGAGCTCGCCCTGGAATCATGCTCTTGGACCAAGCATCTATTCACAGAGGTGAGTTTACAGCAGTAGTCTTTAGAGCAGCATCTCACAATAGAAAACAACAATGTTTTTAATTATTCTTGTTGGTAAAGTAAAAAACAACTTTGTAGCTGATGAAGAATCAGTATATCTATCTACTCAGGGTTGCAAGCATTAATACTTATGATCGCAGTAGCCTTGAAATGTGTTTAGCAGAAAATAGGTAAATTTTAGAAGGTGTTATGAACTGAAGGCAAAACCAGTACCAGTAACTTGAATATGGAAGTTGTGGTGAATATAAGCAACTCAATGTATAAGCCAAATTTAGAAAAGCTTTCCTTTGTGTAATTACACAGCTGTGTCAAACAGAACCTTTCCACGTGTACTGCAGACACGTATCATTTTTCTCTGAAATGTCCACTTTGAAAGCTGATCTCATATTGGCTGTCATCTAAAGAGGACAGCTCCAGATGTGTCACATGGGCTTTGTTGCCAATACGGCCAGTTTCCTGAAGCCAGTACCGGAACAGCTGTAACTCACAGTGCTATTTAGGCCATCCACATCACGCATTAAAAACATACTGTACGCCATGATTTAGACACTGCTTTGGCTGAAGTCTTAGCCGTGGAGAAATTAATCCCCACTTCAAATGCTGTATTCAGACTCACAGCTCAGATAATTTTGATGCCTTAGATATCTGAAAATGTATCTGAGTTCACAAACTGGAGGGGTCAAAGCTTTACAGGTCTAGAAAACTCATAAGGATATGTCAGTGTGTTTGAATCTGCCACTGAAACGGGGGAGATCAGATGTAGCCAATTATGATCGTGAGTACTGCTTGGCCAAGGATTCTGAAGAAAAGATGGGAATTCATAAACAGACCACTTTACACGGCTTCTGAATTAAAGCAATGTGCAGTTACTGTCTGCTGCTCTTTAATTCACAGAAACAACTACGTGTGGGCATGTTTCATAAAGAATTTAAATCCCAAGGCTGACATTTGCCTTTCAGTTTAAAGTTCAAATAATCGCAGTATGGTTCTCATTGGCTTTCAGGAGACGGAATCAATACATTCCACAACAACCAGCTTCCCAGAAAACACAATAGGAAACAAACCATTTTGAATCACGACTAACTCTTACGATTTGTAGCTCTGCAGAAAGTCTAAGGATTGATATGTAATGCAGCATCTGAAATATTTAAGGGAAAGGATAGGCTAGGAGAAACATAGCCTATTAAATGTCATCTAAGTGATGACAGATAGATAAGAGATTAAGTACAAGTAGGTCTATATCTAACATACTGGACTGCCTAATGTTTTGATTAAGTATTGCTTTTACAGTGAATGAGGATATAGAAGAAAAAGAACAACATACTTAACAGGGAGAGTGAAAGAAAGGAATGTAACTTCTGCTACAGACTGAGGTGAGCTAGAGGTCAGAATCAAACCATGCAACCAGAAACAGAGGCTTGTCATGTTTGAGGCACTCAAGAAAACAATGGCCACCACCACTGTAAAGGAAATTAAAACGCAGACAAAAAGACAATTAACCAGCTAAGTCTAGAGAATAACAGGAAATCAACCAAGACAGTTGCAGCCAGAGAACTGTAAGTTAAAAATCATCTTTCTAAATAAAAAGTAGTGCTGAAAACTGAAAAAGACAGGCATGTGATTGCAGAGCAAGTGAAAAATGAGAATGCTATGTGAGCTTTACTAGGCAAAGCAAAATAGCAGTTTCCTAAGAATACTATACTAACAGGGAATAAAGTTACTGAAGAGCTGCAAAATGACCAGACAATATACCAAGCTCTGAAATCAACAGCCAACTTTTTACATAAGGTACAGAAAGAAACAGAGGGGCTATATTTTACTTTTGTGCCACCAAACATTGCCCTGAGTAGAAGTTTTGCAGAGCTGACTTACTATATTTTCAAATTTCTGCCTATTGTATTTTGATATTTTTTAAAAAAGACTGTATTTGATAAATCTAATTTATTCACAAGTTATTTCTTTATAAAGTCTTTATAAGAATTACCTTTGCCCTCCATTTATAAGAGAACAAAGTGCACGTGCTGGAGTCACATTATTAACCATAGCCTTCAGTGCTTTGTCTACCTCTTCCCTTATAAATGTGTTGGATTCACCAGCTTTGTGCAAAAGGACTTTTACTGTATTATCTAGTTCTTGATCCATGCTCTTTTTCAGGTAGGTGAACAAATCCCCTAAACAGACCACAGCAGCTCGAGAAACACCTGAGCGTAAATTCTTGACCTGCACACAGGAAAAACCCAAACAAACAATGAATAATGTTTATAAAATATACTTTAAAATAAGTAAAGCTTCATGTTTCCCCTTGTAATTTTAAAGTAACATTAAAAGCAACTGAGAAATACATTTCTAACTTGATTCACAATGTGTGAGAATTAAAATACATACACATGAGAAATGTTATAAAGTTACAATCTGAAGTTTTTCAGTCTCTTAGCAAATCAGATCACGTGTTGGTATCTGAAGTATGAGCTGCTTTGCTGAACGACAGACTCATCTTTTTGAGACTGTCCAACAAAGGAAAACTAACCACAGCTGAACATACCATTTCACTTCAGTGCATCGCAGAGCTATAAAATACGTATACACACATATAGTCAGCAAAATATTCTGATAGTAAAATTTAACCTCTTGAGCCACAGCCAAACTTGTTTCATGTAGCTTTGCAGTCAGAATAGTCGCATGGTAGGCAGACAAACATCTGACAAAGTTCAGACCTTCAATTTTCTTCTCCCTATGTAAAAAAAAAAATATTTAAATTCAAAACATTTGCAAATTTTCATAAAAATATAAACCCACAGAATTCTAAGACACCGAATAGCAAACCAATTAGATTGTAAAATAAAGCACTGACTTATGACATAGGAAATTCTTTCAAAGTGAGTCTTTCTTTTAATGTGGTAGTAGGACTATTTTAGCATACCAGGCTCTGAATTCTTTCCTTCAGTTCTGTCCGCAGCTTGCACTAGTGGCAATTAAAGGATTACTTTCCTTCCCTGAGTTGAAAAGGCAGCAGCACTGTAACCCCATTTTGCCACACAGAGCACAGTGCAGCGCTACATTCATAGAATCATAGAATTGCTGAGGTTGGAAGGGACCTTTAAGATCATCGAGTCCAACCATTAACCTAACCTGACAAAACCACTTCTAAACCATATCCCCAAGTACCACATCTGCCCTTTTGTTAAACACCTCCAGGGATGGCGAATCCACCACCTCCCTGGGCAGCCTATTCCAATGCTGGATAACCCTTTCAGTGAAAAAATTTTTCCTAATATTCAATCTAAACCTCCCCTGGCTTAACTTGAACCCATTTCCTCTCATCCTATCACTTGTCACCAGGGAGAAGAGGTCAGTCCCTGTCTCTCTACCCCCTCCTTTCAGGTACTTGTAGAGAGTGAGAAGGTCTCCCCTCAGCCTCCTCTTCTCCGGGCTCAACACCCCCAGTTCCCTCAGCCGTTCCTCATCAGACTTGTCCCCCAGACCCCTCACCAGCTTCGTTGCCCTTCTCTGGACACGCTCCAGCACCTCAATGTCCTTCTTGTAGTGAGGGGCCCAGAACTGAACACAGCACTCGAGGTGGGGCCTCACCAGTGCCGAGTACAGGGGGACGATCACTTCCCGAGTCCTGCTCACCACACTATTCCTGAAAATTCCTATTCCACAGAAAGAGGCAAGAAGGTATTGGTGGGGGCCCTCTCCAGAACAGTACTGAAGCTCAGACATCTCTACAAGTCTGCAAGCTTGGCTATTAAGCCTCAATTTACAACAGTTACAGTTTAACCTAGATTTGGACTGAAAAAACTTTTTTGTCATATACCCCATGCAATCCTTCTCACTATGTTTCATGTTATGACCGTTTTGCTGTTTTTTTTTAAAGTAAGTTATCAAAACAAACGCCTTCTACATTGCATTCAGGTTGTAGACAGATGTTTACACCTACCAGTCATCATCAGCCAAAAGCGTCAAGGCTTCTGTCAGTGCCACTTCTGGTTTTGAAAAGGGCTGCAGTTCTGACGGGTCCATTATTTCTGGGCTATGAGTGACTGATGGGGTCCGGTCTTTATAGCGCCCTCGTGCCCCAAGAGACATTTCATCTGCAAAGTTGTGAAGCATAACAAATAATTAGCGTAATCTGAAGAAAGGAATTCATTCAAAGGAAGGAAATATAAAAAGTTTGAGGTACAGACTGCTGCTACTAAGGGACCAGGTTTTCAAGACGACAGCTTTCCCAGTCACACCTCCATCATTCAGCATTTCATTCATGTGAAGGACTTTTTTTGCAAACAACTGCCACTTCAAAATCGCAAACACAAATGTAGTGGGTTGTTTAATGTAAAAACAGATGCAGAATGTGCTAAACCACAGTGAGGTAAGACACAACATAGTAAAACTTAGAGAGACACTTCAGAAATTCTGAATACCTTTGACAACCATCAGTATGAGGTATTCTGAAAAGATTTCTACTGCATATTTTCAAGGCATCTCAGTGACAAAATGTACATGGAAATGTTTTTCTTGTAGAGAGAAGGAGGTAGAAGAGAATCAATTTGCCATTAATACATTACATCATTTAAGTAGCTAAGGAAATAAAAAACCCTCTCATGTTTCAAACATCCTCCTAACAAATTATAGACGAAAAACGTTTCAGCGGGACAGTGCTGAATTCTGATCCCCTTCACCATCTCCCCCCAAAGTACTCATCTTCCAGAGCGCCTCAGGACTGCCCACTGTACATATGAATCATATTAAACCTGACGGTATTTTGGAACTATTCCTCTGCACATGTCCAAATATTTTAACAGTCTTTAGTTTACCGTAACAGCTTACCAGAATCTAGCAAGGCCAAACATTTTGTCCTCTTCAAACTGGATGTTCTTTTTAACGAAGTATTCAAGGCTGCGTTTTCTAATGACAAAGATACGTTTCTTGATGATGTTAATATATCCCCATAGGGATTTAACTCTAGAAAATAGAAAGAAAGGTCCAAACTACAACAACAATCAATCAGAAGAAAGGAACAAACTAGTACTTACGGTCCTAGTTTGTCTTCTGAAATTTTTCTCAACTACAGTCTTACAAACCTTTTCCATAATCACCTTACTGTCCAATTTGCATTGTAAGACTGACAACAAATGGCTAAAGAGTAAACTGTAGTGTAAAATTAATTCTAGTAATACCTTATGTCACACTAGACAGTCATGATTCTTGGTAGTTATCACCAAACTTTAATTTCCATTTAAGCAGCATTTAATAGTACACTATTCATTTAGACAAACACTAAACCTCACTTTCTGTTGTCATTTTCTCTGGTTCATTCAGTTTAAGTCTTTCCCAAGGGTATTCTTCCTTTTCTTCAAGGTCTTGGACTTCCTGATGTTCTTTATGACTGTGCTCTTTCTCTTCTCTTTTCTTCCGCCTCATCTTATCCTGGGCAGATTTTGACATGGCAACTTTTATCTGCAGAAAATTAACACACCAATTATGATATGCAATATAACATAATGTGCAAGTTACCCAAAAAACTTGTTACGTGGTTCTTGATATTGTCTAAGGTAAGCATGCAAAATTACTATTTTCCCCACTATTCTACAAAGCAAAAGGAAATTATTCATATAAATATTAAATCCAATCCTGAAAAGAGCTGAACATGTGCTTTCTGCATGATAAGTTTTCCTACTGGCAAAGAGAAGCAACATTCCAAGTATAAAAATTTAAGGGAAATAATAATTTAAAATATATAAAAAGTTAGAGAATTAAGGTCCAGAAGAAAAGGTCTTCTATTTCTCTGGCAGCATTGTGTTGTTTCCTAGAATTTTAAGTAACAAATACACAGTCTACACTAACTCACATTTAAGCGCAGAGGGGTTTTTTAAACAGTGGTCTTTGACAGTGTGACTTGACCCTTTTCTCTTATATGTTTAAGAAAATTACAGTCCCTCATGAAAGCTCAGTAACACTTAATATGTTCTTCCATTTTCTTCTTTGAATTTGAGCCTTCCAAGTATTCATATCTTCAGTGGCAATCAGAAAATTAAGACACAGTTTATCATTAACTTAAAGTTTTAGCAATCTTAAAATTTGATTTATTTTATTATTTAATAAATAATTTAAAGCATTTATTTTAAATGCTTTCAGAAAGACTTGTGATTTTCATTTGATTCTTTTAAAATTCGTATCACCACTTCAATCAGATAAATCTCCCTTTATTTAATAACAGATGTAAATACAATTTAGCAAAGCAGCACTGCTCCTCATGAAATCATACTACAGGACAGATATTCAGACAGCATTTTTTTAAAAACCTTCTGAATGGAGCTAGATCAGTAATCTAGTCCAGAAAACAAGACATGATCAAACCCAGCCAGTTCCTCCTTCCATGTTTCTATGTGCTGTGGGGGTTGGAGAAGAGGACATTTTCCAGCTCCACACTTCCTGCAGGCCTTCTCCCAGAGACTTTGCGTTAGGTGGGATGCTTTGGATGCAGCAATTTGTCGCTACAAAATATCCAGGTGGAACCAAAAGAAAAAGCCAGGAGAAGCACCATGATGGCTACGGGCCGCATTGGTGCGTGAGGCCCAGGTTCCACCACGGCACAGCCGACCCAGAGCAGGAAGCCGGGCTTCGTGCCCCAGGTACGAAGATTCCGGGAGAAGGAGCTTTCTCAGCTGTTCCTGCTGTTATTGCAGTTATAGAGGTACACACTTACGTGAGCAGCAGCCTGAGCCTCGGTGCCTAACACTGTGCACTAAAACAGATGTAGCTCGGATCATTAACGTACACAATTAGGCAGGAAATTACTTTTTTGCACTCACTACGTCCCCAGTAAATATACAGTTGCTTACACAAAGAAGAAAAGCTTCCACAACAGAGACCAAAAAAAAATTTTTAAGGTCTAATTGTTTATCATTCATGCAGGATAGCAAAATTATGGTTCGGTGCCCTTGAGAACAGATCTCAGGATCAACTGCTGAACCACTGGCAAACATTGGCGGATCTATACAGTGCTTCAAGAGATCCTCATACTTTTTTTTTTTTTTTTCAATCTAAAATATCACAGGACCAGACAACACTTTATGCAGTCCACTTAATTTGATATCAACAGTATTGGTAATTGGTGCCATTTGTAATGGCCCATTTGAGATGTGAACACAAGTTTCCTATGCCAAGACCAAATTTATTTCCTATGTTGGTACTAATCAACAGACGACACCACATTCCTGTCTTATTTTGACTGCATGATCAGCCTGCAGTAAGTCATCTTACTGAGAAAACATAACCCATTTTTTATTTAACACTTGTTAGAAAAACAATCATAGAATGGTTTAGGTTGGAAGGGACCTTCAAGATCAGCTAGTTCCAACGCCCCTGCCATGGGCAGCACAATACCCAACATAATGCTGAATTACAAGAAACTTCCATTTTAGGCTTAATATAACATTCTGCAAACATTAGAAGAGAGCAACTGTGTTGTCATTGCTGTTTGCAAAATGGTTAAATAAGCAGTCAGAGCAAAAATTTGCATGCAGTCAACCACATGTTGACAAGCTGTTAATCCAGCTTTAGTCTTCACCTTCACCAGAACTCAACGAATAACATAAATAAAAGGACATATATACTGTTGCAAGTCACTGGAATTAATCTATTTCAGCCAAACTCTTGTTTACCGTAACATAGAGACTATAAAACTGCATTCAGCTGTATTCATACATATAAAACCAGGAAGCAAGACAACAAAATGGGTCTGAAATTCTTACCTCCTTTTCATTTTCAACGTGGAAATGAGACGCACAGTTCTGCTGGATGCTCCTCCCGCAGATGCCAGATGATGGCTCAGTCTCCTCCTTGCCAGCTTGGTCACCTCCATTCGCCACACACATTATGGACTGGCTGTACGTTCGTGCAGAAGGAGGACTTCCAAAAACACCTGAAAGGCATATCATGTTGTGCCCTCAGCAAAATAATCATTTTATTCAGCAGAACTTAGTAAAAACTAAAGGAAATCAAACGTAATTCAAGAAGATAAAAAACATTGCTCTGATACTAGTCGTGCTAATTTCCATCCAAAAGTCGTCTTACCTTATTCTACTGAGTAGGACGGACGCACGTACAAGTGTGCACGCTGGGCTAGAACCTCGACCTAACCTTGATAATTTGCTGCCATTCTATGGTGTTGGAATGGAATAGCATATCCAGCAACTGCAAAACTTCCAAGCGCAATTCTTTTTATTCCTGTTTGAATTGGAGATTCTTCACAATTTAAAATGTTGAAATGAATCTACCTCTCCTTCTCCCACTCTATAAAAGTACGCTTTCCCTCATTTTAAAAACATGATGAGATATAGGAGATAATTTCCAGTTTGTAATACCTTTACCAACAATTACAACTGCATCTTCGGACAGGACACTTGGTGAAACGAAATCTAGGTTGTTCATCTGTGGAGAACTAGATGTTGACTCTGCAAGACCTTAAGAAAAAAAAAAAGTCACACAATGTAAATCATGTAGCTTACGCTTTGGTACTTGTTTTATTCTTCTAAAATATCATCATACACCAACATCTGAATTAACCACTTCTATGAATCAGTGTATTTTCAAGTTACTGAAGTTAACAGGATTTACTAAATATTGATACCCACAAATCATGGAAAGCATATAGCAAATAAAATTCCTGCCAAAAGATCATAAAGGCAACTAATGTTTGTAAGAGGTTTTTTAAACCAACTGATTCCACTGAAAAAAACAGAAGTTTCTAACTCACTTAGTGGAAGTATAGAACTGTTTCCTACGTAATTCAGCCCAATTGAATCAAAACAGAATTTGCTAAGATTTTTTTTTCCCCAAGCAGCACTTCATGCTGTTTCCCATATAAATTAGCACTTCCTCAAATTCTTCACCAAAGTGGTTGACGTACGTTATGTACTTTTATATTGGCTACACTAGTCGCAAACAAAATGACAGTTTGTGACAAAAGAAGGGCACCGTTCACTTTTGCTATTTAACCTGAACAATCTGGTATTTCTAAACAGAAAAGATGACTTAGCAAAGCCTGTTTACTGACTAGAAAGTGCGTCACTGAAGGCACTGGACTACCGGACCATCTCAGCTGAGAAACACTCTGGTAAACTGACCGCCCTCTGTCTGCATCTACAGCTGCTGTAGAATCTCTAACACTTCGAGAAGGACAGGTACCCTCCACCAGGCAAGCTGCAGCACCTCAACAGTTTGGGACTCCTGACGGCTCTGTTACGCTTTCTGTCATAGAATCATAGGATGGTTAGAGCTGGAAGAGACCTTAAAGATCATCCAGTTCCAACCCCCTGCCCTGGGCAGGGACACCTCCCCCCAGCCCAGGTTGCTCCAAGCCCCGTCCAACCTGCCCTTGAACACCTCCAGGGATGGGGCAGCCACAGCTTCTCGGGGCAACCTGCGCCAGGGGCTCACCGCCCTCAGAGTCAAGAATTCCTTCATAATATCTCATCTAAATCTCTCCTCTTTCAGTTTAAAACCGTTCCCCCTTGTCCTATGGCTCCCCTCCCTGATCAAGAGTCCCTCTCCAGCTCTCCTGGAGCCCCTTTAGGGACTGGAAGGCTACTATGAGGTCCTCACCTCAATCTTTAGTTTGCCAAAAATAATTACAGGCAAGAGTATGACAGATGCCTCTTTACAAATTTCCTGATTACACAGTTTTCATTTTGGAGCTCTCCTTTTTATCCTTTACAAGAAAAAAAATCAAGTGAAAAGGTTTCTCTTGAAAGTGTTACTTTGTCCTCCCGCAAACGCAATCATTGGCTTCTGCATGTTCCAAGTTTTAACAGAGAACCGTCAAAATCAGTCTTTTGGGATTTTCTCGAATATAATCTTGAGGCTTCATGAGCAATCCTCTCTTAGACCATAACTAAATGGGCATCATATACTGGATCCTCTTTGGAGCCCCAGATCAGGGCCTTCTGTCCTAATCTCAGCTTCTAGCCCGAAAAATTTACCAACTTTGATTTCACAGGCACCACAAGATAAGCAGGTTTTAACAAAAAAAAAAAAACAAACAGGATTTACAAATCTGATTATAAACTTTACTTCCATTGCTCATCTTCAAATGTTTCCTATAAAATAGCACTCGACCATTTCTATAAAACCTTGAGAACAGGCAAAACTGTCCATGCTTAATCTTGAAACGAGATGGAGAAAACAAAATACCTTATTGGGACAAAGATCTTCTTCATTATTCAATGTCTATTTAATTTTCTATTTGTCATTAAAACATGGTTACTTGATATCTGTTTTAGCCACTCAGAGAGATCTGAATGAGAGACAGCGGAACTACGTGCTCCTTAAACAGACTTCCACATTCTACTGTTGATGTTCAAAAAAACCCAACTTGCTGCTCTATTCTAAGAAGCTTACAGCTGGAAAATAACATCTCTATCCCACACGGAACAATTCTGATGTAGGGAACAGTAGCTCCTAGGTTGCATTAAAACAACACAGTTAAAACTGAAATGTAAAGTATAATAGTTTAAGTTCCTTAATTTTACGAATGAACAACAGTGCAATTTAAAACCAAACTTTTAAAGCTGTTCATTTATTCAGAGTGAGATATATAACAATTTGGTCCTTTTTCCACGCCATGTACTAATTTAATTGGCAGTGTAATTTCAGTTAATGTCAGGAAAAAACCCAACTTGTTAGCGTAAATATAAAGACTAGAAAAGAGGAAAACATGCTAAACACCTTGAAAAGCATTTTCAGTAACACCTGTTTTACAAAAGACTATACTCAGCCGCAGTTTTTGTCACAAACGTGAGCTCAGATGAACAGTAATGTCGTAAACTCACGCTTAAAACTTCTTTGGTGTTCCATATTTTGACTTTTAAAAATAGTACGTGACACTTCTCCTTGCTTCTTGTCCTCATAATCTCCACATCCGTTGCCGCAGTTCAAACGTTGGCCAACTATGCTAACGTTAGAAGTCCCCTTATCATCAAATGCTAGCCATGCAAAAGGAAAAAAATCAAATATTAAAAAAAAATTAGAAATAGTTTTTCCCATGTGCTACAGGATTCTCAAATAGTTACATTTTCAGAGACCCTCGGGCTGGTTGTATGCATACAGTATGAGCATTTTTGCCTACAGAAATCTGAGCGTTTCAACAAAGATACTCAGGCTCTATTCCTCCTTCACGTGCAAAGGATTTCATCTACAGATAAACCCAGGTTCAAAATCTAACTCAAAGCTTGAAAAAATATTTTTTTTAGTTTAAAGTCTTTCAGATATGAACAACTGAATACTAAGTAATTCAGCATTAAAAGCCAAATTAAGTCGTAAGTCAACTAAATGAAAGCAGTAAAATACTAGTTAAAACACATGAAATCTTTCCATCTACATACCCTAGAAGTCATAAAACACATCTGTATGTTACAATTACAGACAACAGAAACTGAGCATTTTTATGCCTGCAAAACATTCTCAATACATTTCAGTTTTGGTTAAAAAAAACACCAAACAACACTAATTACTTCTGGAACCCTTTAAAGAATCATTTTTGCTTTTCTAAATACCCCTAAAATGAAAATACCTAAAAAGACAGAAGTCTTTTCACGTACGTGCTTTTACATATTCCACGAATCCCACGGAACTAACCCCGCATTTCACTGAAGGGGCCACGGGCCCCACCAAGGGGACAGGCTGACGTGACTCGGGTAACGCCAGCAGCCAGAGCGACCCAGGCCTCCTCCGTAGGGTGCTACCAGGGGACCAGAGAGAGGTCCTGCTTCCCACCGCCGCAGGCGGGACGGCGCTCCTGCGTCTCCTACCACCCGCCTCTGCCCACCTCTCGAAGTTCTGCACTGCCGGCCGTCACTGTCAACCCAACCACGTCCACGTGAGGTCAAGAGCTGTACTAAAATCCTGAAAAAGGCTTTTGTGTGCTCTTCTTCAGCCGAGAACATGGGTCAGAGCAGGCCGGTTTGTTCTGCCAGGGGAGGGAAACCAAAGGGAATGTTTTGCTGTGGGGTTCTTGAGATGGTGAGGCTCTTCCAGCAAGGAACACTAGAGACGGTGCCCTAAGATCTGGGCTGGCGTGACATGCCCTGGAAAATTCCCACACAGCCAGATCCCCTGAAGGTCCAGGAACTCCTCAACCATGGACTTCCGCACTGTCCCAACGAAGTCTAGTTGTTATCGTGTTTCATACATCAACAGTAAGACCTCACACGTCAGGACTGACCCACTAATTGCTTTGAGTCTTACAGCACCCTCTGGCCTCTGAAACTGCCAGGACCGAGGGGAAAGTTGAGCTACAGGCCTGACAGCAGGCAGACGGCTTTTCAAAGCATCAACTCCTAAAAGCTGCACAAACTTACATGTTACAGAAAGAATCTGGGAAGTAAAAAATGTCTGAGAGCTGCCATTCTTTCTGCTCTAACAAAGCTAAGAGAAGCTGATAAAATTCACCTTAGAGAAACAGCTGAAGCAATCTAAGCCCAACTAGCAAGTTAATGATAGGCAAGGGAAAACAAATTTCCTGAACAGAAAAGAGTTAAAGTGTTAAACTCTTAGAAAAAAAAAAAATAGCTGAAGTAGGAGCCAGAGAACTGACCCAATTGCTGGGCAATTCCGTTCCCAGGACTGTAGCAGGGCAAATAACGTATTTGGAAGTACCCACCAGAAAACAGCATGATCAGAGAAACCTGGTCTCCTTTTATGACACAGCAACAGACCTCGCAGGCAGGAAAGAAGTGAGAGATGCCATATATCACCCCAGGTATATATATATATATAACTGTACGCAGAGTAGTTACCAAAAGCTTCATTCTCCAAATGGAGTGATGTATCAAACGGGGTTTTGCCGCAGGCTGTTCAGGACCCGCTGCTACCCAGTATTTTGCCCAAACAGCTGGATAGTAAGGCAGCACGCTGAATTCAAATACCGGTCAGCAAATGGGAAGCATACACACATGCCTGAGGACAGGATCTGAATCCAAGGAGCTCACAATAAAGCAGAAGGATGATCCAAGAAGAACAAGACTCGGAGGACAGGACTGATTTTGCATGTTTTACAACAATGCAACCATAACTATGCTTTCAAGTGCACAAGGGGTATCGTACAGGTACTGCATTTCAAGAAGGAGGCAGAGCCGTTGAAAACAGCCTAGATGACGTTAAGTCCATAAGTTAAGAAGTCCATAAAGTTTGACCTATGAAGGAAAGCTAGAAAAAATAGGAGTTAGTCTGAAGGACAGAAGACAAAAGAGGGGGGAAAAAATTACAAAAAAGGCAGCTGCTTGGAAGAAGAAAATATTCCATCCTTCAAAATGAAATAAAAATGTAATGAGAAGTTACAGGAAGGGGGATTTACCTCCAGTGTTAGAAAAAAAAACTTTCATCTGATGAGACCAGTTAAATACCAAACTGATTTTTACAAGTTCTCCAAGTTCCCATGTAAAAATTCAGAGCTTTTTGAGCCTGGACTTGTGTGATGGGCCAAGCCCAGCCAGCACTGGGAGCAGAGGACTTCTCTTTCCCAGCTAGCTGCACATGTATCACACCAACCTTATCAGTAGCAGGCTGTCAGCTCCTCACAGGAGGTCCGGTGCTGTGCATTCTGGTTATTAACTGGCTCAATAAGCAAAATAAATGTGCTGCTCATTATTTTACACCAAAGGTCAACTTCTCACAGAAGGTCTTTTCATATAACAAATGCAAAATCATTAACCACAACATGTATTACTATGTACGGGCAGTATTTGCTTTCTGAGTCACGCAGTTTCTTGAAAAACTTATTTGCTGATTTATCCTGAGAAAAGTGGCCTTAGCTGAAATGAGGAGCAATAGCTTCAGTTTCTGAAAAAGGATCAGGAGTCTCAGTAGCAACGACTGGTTTTTGAATGTGATGGCTTTGCAAATTCGGGCCTGTAAGACGCCCTCCAATCTTATATGAACCAAGTTTTGTAAACTTTTTGGAAAAACAGATGGCTGCTGAGGCTGCAAAAGAATGTAACAGAGCCGTCTTTGTGAAGAGAGGTCAGAAAAGGCCTTTGTGGACACGGCTCCCTCAGTTCCTTTCCTCCATCCAGCTGAATCAAAATTGATTAGACAGAAATAACAATAAACAATTGGTTTCCACCCCTTACAGAAATCTGCAGTTACCTGTACTTCACTGTAAGTGTAAAATAGAACAGCATCACTTAACTTTCATTTCCTACCAGAAAATCAACTGCTTGCAACATTTTGACCCTTCCTACTCTTACCCAGCTGGTGTGCAATGAATTTTCACACGATACTGCACTGAATTTTGAAGTGCACACGCTCACAGGTGCCATTAACACGTTTTATCGTGACACAGGAAGGCAGAACCCCCTGAGTTCCCCCTCACCCGCAGTACCCCAGCCTGACCTCCATTTGACCAAAGAGCACCTAGCAATTACCTTTTTTTTAAGCGCTGAAGGGACACGAGCTCATTGAACAAGTGAGAACAGACACACGAAGGGACCGCTCTGTTACATCAGTGAAGCAAGGTATATGCACAGCAAAGTACCTGCGCTGGAGTTATGTTCTGCCACATTTGGGTCTCTGCTTCTTGCTGAAGATACTCTTGCAGGCTGTGATTTGCTGCCAAGTAGCGGAAAGGTGTCTGACCTGTTAAAGTATAAACCAAATTTGTATAAATACAATCCTACACACTAGTCAGAGCCCAGTTAAATAACACTTTGTAACAAAGGCATCAATAGATTTCAGTTTCTCCTCCCCAGCGTATTTGGTGGACAAGTATTTCCGGTGTACCTCCACAAATGTTCCCCCTGAGTAGAAAAAGAAAATGGGTTCAACAGGAATTACTTGATGAGCAGGTCCATTACGAAGAACACCATAAAGACAACCTTTAAGAGTAAACTTCCCACTAGGACTGAATTTAGCATACATTCAAAAAGATGAGGAATCGTTTGGCCTCAGGGCCTGACGATGTTGGGTCCAACCCAGCAACGAATGACAAATGACAGCGACCAAATCCACTAACCTTCCACTTCCAGCAACGACCTGTCTTCAGCTCAGTGTCTAGCACACGGACATTCACCAGGAAATACTGTCATCTACGAGACATCCTTGATACCTCTTTTTTAAAACGATGCACGTGAATATTAAAGACGACGGAACCCAGAGCCCTGCGCTGTTACGTACTGTGCATACCCACGTAACAGTCGCGGCCAAAGAGCAGCCGTTCCACTGTCGCTGGCGCTGAACTGCACATAACTAGAGGACTCGCTTTTAAGATCTTGAGGAAATCCCACGCTTCAGAAACTTCACTGATACCAGTATCAAGTTCCCATCGCTTACGGTAGTCTGTCAGTGGATAAACTGATCCTTCTAAAAGCCAATACACAGGAGAAGCCTCCACTTTTGTTGCCCAACTACACAGCTGTCGTGAACAGAAAATGCCAATTTCCAACGCTTGCGAAGCAGCATCTGAACTAAACTCCCTGAAATTTTTATGAACATTCCAAGGCTTTTAAGGTCTTCTGGGATATATTTTGTCATTTCTACAGATTCAGTCTTCCTGCCAGCTGTCCCCTATCTTCCTTGCTACTTCAGAATTCCTGTATCTTCGAATCCTGTAAAACATTAAGCTTGTGTGTCACGGAATGATGGAAATGGCATGTTGTGCAGAACGCGCCCTAGTGAAAACCTTGCCTAGAAGAACATCGTGCACAGAATTTTATAGTCTTGACTTTTTAGGTGTTCCAGCATTTTTCATTTTAAAGATTATTTTTAAACTTGTGATTCACCAGTAAAGAGACTTCACAGCTGTGAAAATCCTCCGTTTCTGAATCATTCCGGTCTCCGTCTGTCTTAAAAACCTTTATTTCATACGTTCCCTCTCTTCCTTCCTATTCTGTTAATACAGTTGTATGCCAGTTAGGTAAAGATGCATTTAGTACCCACAAACATAAAAGATATCTTTGGATCAGAGCTACAAGCAGCTTTATCATGGGCTCTCAGAGCTGAAAGGAGATTCTGTACTGCAAAATTTGCAATATTCCTCAAAAACTTTATTTCATTAAAAAATAAAATAGTTTATACTGCTAATCACCAATTGGGTCATTGCTCTTTACAATCAAGAGCAGCGTGTGTCATCACACTATTTCTTTTTAGAAGAGCTCTGGGAAGCATTTTAAATTAACAATATTTGGTCAGTAATAAAATGGAAAAAGTTCATGATTCACAATAAGAAGAAACATCTACATTGTCTTCCTCTTATCGCAAAAAAACGACCCATTCCTTCTTCAGTTTCCAGGCTATAATAAGCAAACCTTATCCTTCCTCTCAACTCATTCTCCTTCTTAGTCATTTGTTTAGGCTATGGGTCACATACTTTCTATGGCAGGCTAAAGTCTTGATAAAATATTTACTACCACTGGCAGGACTTCACCAACTGCGCTGTGTTACTGTGGCTGCACAGGGGAACTCTTTCAAATTAAAAGCCGGCACAAACTAGAATAATATCATTAAGCAGCTATTGTATAGAGCAACGTATTTTTAGACAGGAAATAATTCACATATAACAATCAAGCTATTAAGCAAAGCAATCTTATACAAAAAATTCTATTATGGATTGCACTCCCTTTAACATCTAACTAACACCAGCAGAGACTGTGTGCGAGAATTTCAAAGCAGCGTTAACATCCGAGTTCCACTCACGTTATTCTCCTCCTCTGGGGGACCGCGGACACAGGTGACGTCAGAGACTCCTGGCTATAAATTCCGCTTTCGCTGCAGGAGCCCACGCTCGGGGAGGAAGCGTGGGAGGGGGAATCCACAGCCAGATCCAGTTTAAGAGCAGAATCAGGACTTTCGAGATCTGAAAGGTTGCTGCTTAGCTTTGCCCTCTTCTTAGCTGCACTGTTTCGTAGAGATCTAAGTGAATTCTGCATCTAAACGGGATTGAAAACAAAATGACAGGTTTTATTCACTGCACAGGAAACAAGCTTTTTTAAGCAAAAGAAAGTACGTTTCTGAGTGTCCAGTTCACGGGAGTTCAGCGACCGTGCCTCTACTGGGCAACGGGACTCGATATTTACATAGGTTATGCAGTATTATAACAATCCCTTTCACTGCTTCGCTTCACAAGAATAAACATGCTATGAAACACAAATTCCCGCAGATGCTGTATCCTAGCTTCATTTTGCAAAACTCAAGAACAGATTCCTGCAAAAATAAATCAGCTGCTCTTACCTTTTTTAATAGGCTAAAGGAAGTGTCTGGTGGCTGCTAATACCACAGCTGGGACCTCAGGCTTTTCACACCTGAACTGCCCAAAGATGCAAAACAGGCAGAAGTGAATGCTGAAAACCGTGCCCAGCAAGCAGAGCTCCTACTCAAATAAGCAAGAAAATCTGTAATGACTACAGCTCTGCTGCATATTCTCTCCTCTTTTTACTGAACATATTTGATGTAAAAAAAAAAAAAAAAATCCCCTATCGTTTAGCACCTAAATTACTTTCAGTAGTGACTCCCGGATGGAAGATAAAGATAGTAAGGCAAAGCCATTAAGCCCAAGTGCAACTGCTCTCACATCCGCAGGGACTAAAGACAGGATTTGAGATTCAAACCATGTCTGTGAACTGTGACTGAAGTAAGGACGTATTGCACAGGATCACGCGGGGAAGATCATACAAAATCCAATCCTACGTGCTACCCATGCCTCTCACGTAATCAACAGCACCGCGGTGTGGATCTGTACTGATGAGGGTACTGTGGATACAGTTCCACCTCCCCACCACCTCCTGAAATAATCCACCATGCCTCTGCGGTATTTTTTCTATGTTCGGCACTGGTGCAGCTCTTTGGGATTTCTCAAACATCAGAGAGACTTGAGCAGGAGTGAGTGCCAGGATCCCTCGGCAGGCACTGGCACACAGGTCGGCTCCATGCGCACCAGTGAAGGGAAATGCTACAGTAAGTCTGTTTGACAAGTCTCATGGGTCACACAAGGTAGATGTTTTTAAAGGTATTAAATATTTCAAATACTTTGTATGTCGTGGGCTGAGTGGCACGCTCAAAACACTGGCCACTGAATACACAAAATTGGCCCAAATTATGACTAGTGGATTTCCACGTACAGCAGGGATGCTGACCTGCCAAGCCTAATGCCAAACGGGTCTGTGTCGTATCAAAGAGCTGCAGGTGACACCGCACTCATCCAGCTTCACATCAGTTCTTCTCGGTTTACTCCATGAGAAATGACCAAATTCTGAGAGGGCTGGGACATCCCGCTGCGTGGGAATCGGGGACAGCCCGCTTCAGCAAAGCCGGGAGGCTGAGGAAACCCCCGGGCTGAGTCAAACGAACCTTCGTCAAGGAAGTTATTTGTTATTTTGGGCCCTTTGCTATAACTAAAGAGAGGATTATTATTTAAATCTGACATTGAATTTAAAGTGAAGGCAAGATAATGAGAACAGAAGCTGTATTAAGGTCCACAGTTCTGCCCTGATACTACGATAACTGACAACATTATAACTTTGGCTCTGAGAAAAACAAGGGAAATTAAGATGTCTGGAACAAACACGGGAAGTGCGCTTCAACGCTGCTGTCTATTGCTTTACTTAGCTTCTATCAGACACCCAATGGTATCTCACTAAAAACCCACCGTACTGATGAGAGTGTCATGAGATTGAAGTCAGAAACATTATCTTCTAGCTCTTGTTTAGAAAAAAAAACAACCTTACAATGTATCAACTTTTAAAGGTGCAATAGGTCCTATTTAAACCAACCTCTTCTTGGTCCACTTCCTCATCATCAACATTTAGCTCTGCAAGATCAGCTGCAAGCTTCCTATCCGCTTCGTTCAGCCACGTGGCCTCACACTCTTCGTTCCTCCACTTTGTCACATTGAATTCAATCTTATCGGGCAGCGGGCTCGCCAGGCGCGGTATGGGGGGGACAGGTCTGGTCCCGTTCAGGCCCCGGCGGGAGGCCGGGTGTCTCACCAGCGTGGGTTTCAGCTGCAGAGGAGATTGTTTCTCCTGTAACTTCTCCCCTGAAGAAGACACAAGCAGATGTCAGTCCTTTGGGGGAGCGGCAGGAACACAGCAGTCACCAGAGTAAACTTCATGTCTCATTCCTATATCGCACCAGAAAACTCCTTTTACAATAAGGTGAGTGTTAAAAAGCATGCTTATGCACCCAATTTTATTTACTATTATAAACACATTTCAAGGACATTTTGTTTGGCTGAATATGAGCAAATTTGAATAAAACCAGTAAGAACATAAAACCAGCTGTACTGAGTCAGACGAAAGGCCTGTCCCCTAACAAGGTAAGAAACCAACACTTAACAGTATTTAGGAATTAAATACTTAAGAGTATTTGGGAAGTTCCTTGGTCAGAGGTTTGACGCTAGCTGACCCACCGTCCTGGTACACACCTCCACTTCCCTCATCAATAAATTCTTGCTGTGGGCATCTTCAGCAGCCTGCAGTAGTCAGCTCCACAATGAGCGTTATAAACCAACTTCATTTTATTTAAAAACTGATGTCACCAAACCCCTTCCTCAGCTCCTTCATGTATGCACGTATACACCTCTTCACGTGTAGAGATGTACACACACACGCACACACAGATGGCTGTAAGTTTCTCACATGAGCGAGAGTAGATAGTGATTCCCTAGCCAACTTTATTTTTATACCGTTCATAATTTGAAAAACTTTCAACATTCCTCCTCCAACATCAACTTTCTAAACGCGCCAAACCCCTGTTGCTGAATACTTACTTACGCACGTTTTTCAATACTTAATTTTACCAAACCATTAGGATGTTGCCACGCCTCCTTGCATGGTATTTTCTACTGCCTCCTGACTCTACTGCTTCCATCTCCCTGCATTTCAAGCCCAGTTACCCATCTCCTCTACTTTTAGCGTCTCCTTTTAAAAAATATAAATTAGTGTCTCATGCAGCATACCAACATATACTTAGTATCTTTAACAAGTACTTAACTTTCTTAATTAAATAAAAAGAGACTGGTGCTCCTGTAAGCTGCTGTAACAGCAATAAAGTTATTCTAAAGAAACGAAAAACCTGAAATGCCTACGGATAATATAAAGAAAATCAGCAAGTGACAAACACTCACCTGCAAGATAAAATTACATGCGCCCCAGTGACTTCCAAAGAATTAATTTAGAAATTTTTATATATGTGGAAAAATACGTGTCTCAATGAAGATGAATTTTAAGACAGCTTTAAATCAGTGCAAAATTGTATGTTGAAACTGTTACTTTGCTTACAGAAGGTATGCTCGTGAGTGATTAGGAATCAGTTTAAGCTAAATAGATACTAAATCCATTCTTAACCTAAAATAAGATTTCCTTTAGTAAGAATTTGAAAGAAAACTGCTAAATTGTTTAAGCAATTGTAATAAAATAAATTTAAAACTACTTCAGGTTAACCAGGTCTTCAGAGGCAGAGGAAAGCAGAGCATAAACAACAGCCTGTGCCATTAGCTGTCAGTGTAACGTGGGACGAAATCAGCGCCGACTCCACTCAGCAGAGACGGAGCTGTTTGTAACCGGGTTTTGAAGAGCTATTCTGAGTGTGGGAAATTCAACAAATACGTTTCCAAAAGCACATAAAGAGGCAAAGTCGAAATGCAATGAGTAATATTTTCTTGCACATATATTAATTAGAATATTAAAAGTAACAGTTATTTCTGTATTGGCTTTCTTTAAAAGCGCTAGATTTTGGATTTGGTTTTATTTCGGTTTGAAGGCAAACTTTTCACTGGTACTTTACTGATAAGAAAAGCAGAGCTGTCGCATAGATATAATGCTGCTTCTCACATATTTAAAAGACAAAAGGAACAAAGCATGCCAGTATATAAGACTATGAAAATACAAAGACTTCACTTTTAAGAAGCAGCCTCCAGTGATGTGACTCGACTAGCACAGCTGTAAACCCCTCACATTTTTACTTGCAAGTGGGGTGTTGCGTAATTCCCCACTGTAGGTTTTCTGACCACTGCTTGAAGCCCCTCAAAATGCAAACCCGAAACCCGTTTTCATTATATTGACAACATTCCTACCTGTGTTGTCTCCTGACTTTTGACTGAGAAGCTGCTTCTGTGAACTGGGCTTAGGCAGCCCCTCAAAGCTTTTAAGAGGCCAGGAGCTGGCGAAGTTCATGGTATTATCTTGGGACTTCTTCGGGGAGTCAGCTGGAGGGGAGCCGTGCTTTGGGCTGTTCCTGGGCGATGACAGAGGGTAGGACGGCAGAATGAAGGCCCCCTGGCTTGCAGTAGGACCTTGGAAGGACACGGTATGCTCTGCTTGATTGCAAAAACTTCTCTGGGTCTTGCTGGAAAAATTTAGGCTGGCACAAACTGAGCAAAGAAACAGAGAACAGCATTTGCGGTAGTTAGCCTCTTTGACAGCTCTTACAACAATAATTTACAATGAAGTGACACACCTCCTAGACAGTCCAAACTAAAGGGCAGCATTTTACCCAAGCAAACAGACAAATCAGCTTATTTCATTTTGCAAATTGCATTGTCCCTCAAAATATCAGTTTCCTTTCTCTTCACCTGATGAAATGAGTTTCAAGCCCAAGCTATTTCGCAGCCATGTTTTCAAGAGCTTTTTTTTAAAAAAAAAAAAATGATGCAAGTAGATTAACATGGTTCTGTTGCTTGTTGCTCTGTATTCCAAGCCTGCATAGCATAAAATTGGCAAACATCTCTTAAAACTCAGTCTTACAAATAAACCACAAATGCTATAAATTGTACTTCTTTTTTAAAAAAAATCCAAAAATTATTTTTTTCCAGAAAGCAGTAAGTCAAAAATTGAAAGTTAAGCGTAGAGTTGGAACTAGACTCTTTTAATTGTTTCCCATGAAAACCAGACGCATGTTCCCCGCGTGCGCTCAAGCTTTGAGCTGTGCAAAAGAGGCCAAGTCTTAACAAAGTTCCTGACAGCCTTCTGAAGACCGAGGCTACAAGAAGAGAACATCGACTTGGTCGTCAGAGGCAAAAAACAAAGGGCAAATTTCTCCTTTTTTCTCATCGGCACGAGAAAAACGCTGTATCTGGAGCCCGTAAGTGGCTAGAAGCAAACTGAGTAACTGAAGTTCCTGCATGGCTTCCAAGGAGGCTGTCAGCTCTGTCCCATGTCCAGCACATCTGGAGCACTCAAAGCAGCTCTGCCCACAGTTATCCTCGCCTCCAGCCGCAGCGTTAAGGTGCGCTCACCAGCAGGAAGCACCCCCGCACACAGCAGCGCCCTGCCTATCTGCCCAGTAAAAGCTGTACAGGGACCACCACAAATTAAAGCCATGATAGGAGAATTAAAAGCTTTACATGTGCCACACAGTGGTTGTGCAGCGCGCCGAGGTCACTTCCACCCGGCCGTGGTGCGCGGCGGAACCTGTGCCTCCTCCTGCCCACGCTCCTGCCGAGACCCCTCGGCTGCCCCCCACCCCTCGGAGAGGGCCAGAAGGGGTACGGTACTGGAGGGCAAGGCTCCCACCTGGCCCCTGCCGGTAAGCAGGCCAGACTGATCTGATCGATAACATTAACAGAACTTAAAAAAAAAATCCATTTTTCGAAAAAAAGTTCAGATTCTGTTACAGTACCGCTTCTTATATAGCGCACGAATACAGTCAGATACCAAAGGCGCGGGTGGCAAATTAAGAGCCACGAATGAAAGGCAGTATGCGGGAGGGAGGCACAAATGCGTCCCAACAGCAACCGCGCAATACTTTAGTAACAGCTTTTACTTCTTAAGGCAGCACAGAAATAAAGAGACATTTCCAAAGTTAACATGCACTGACTCGCGATACAGTTGGAATCCATGTACCTTTGTCTTGCTGACAGCTATTGAATCCTAAAAACTGTAAATCAGAGTCCACACTACCGCTCTTCCCACGTGTCTGTGTGTATCCAAGCGTTCCACATTTCCCTGAAATTTGCGGCTGATGAGAGCCCATAGCACCTTTCAAAAGGAAAAACACAAATAACTAGATAAATCCGTAACATATGGTATTCAACAGAAAATATAAAATAGTATTTAACAGTGAATTAAGACTCTGTGTAACTTCCAGTGTGTCGTGGTTTAAAATATAACTACTTTGAAAGTATTTAATCCAAGAGTTTCTAAGCAACCTCTTAGTACTCTTGACAGGCACAAACTGGAAAAGGCTGGCTGTTCTTCCAGGGCACTTTTCCGACTGAGAACTGTAGGGGGTCAAAAGAAAAACCCAGAACAATCCCCTCTCTGGATACATGACAATAAAGGGAAGACAACACCTTAAAACTCCCAAATGCAGTGAGTTTCTTTAGCGTGATGTCACTCCTAGCATAGCGGTGCGGAACCTTTGCATGCCACACGTGTCAGCGCGTAACCCACTGCCAAGCGAAGAGAACAAAGCAGGTCTGGTCTTGCCTGGCCTTTTCACGTGCCTTTGGCTGTTAAAATACAGATCACTGAGTCTACATTGCTAGCGCAACTGGAGTGCTGTACCGACAATCTTCTACAAACCTGCTTTGCAAAAACATGACATTTTTCACTTTTTTAAAAGACTCCTTAGCACTCGCTCTTCAGCCAGCTTCCTACTCCGGCTGCTTATACAAAGCAAGGAGAGGCAATATGCAAATCTAGAACAGAAACACACTGCTCTGCTCTCCTGAACAGCCTACCGTACACAAATACGACCTTCCCAACATGTTGTCCAGTTTAGGGTATTTCATACGCTGCTGCCACTATCAGCTAACCCTCGACAGCATACCCTTCCTAGCCAACAACATGTTCCTGCTCAGAAGTCAGGAAATTCTGTCTCCTTTTAATTTACTGCTTTATCTGCAATTCATATTGTATTTTACAGTGTGAAAGAACGTTGGTTGAGTTACTCTGAATTACATGGTACTTCTTTTTCCTAATTCTGGAAAGCTCTGTATCTCAGGGATACCCCGAGTCCTTTTGTTCGATACATCCGTTCACATAACCACACTATTTCTTTTTGCTCTCTGCAAGAAAAAAACTGCTCTAACAACTTTCTTGGGTCTGTCTAAACTGGTGAAAATCTGTGTGTAGAGCAGGACTGGAGAAGAGCGGTCTCAGTCCCGAGTTGGCTTCTCCAGGAGCGGGAGAGGGACTGCCGCTGCTCGCTTCAGCTGGAGGCGCAGCCCTCTGCCTGGGACTCAATTCTTTGTAGTAAATGAAAATAAATAACCAAACAAATGATCAACAAATGATAAATAATCATGCTCGTGAAGCTGCAAATTTATGCTCGGTTTCTTCTACATCTATTTTGTAAACAGCAGATCAAATGCTGTCCTGTGTTGATACTCACCTGCACAAACAGAAGAATGCTCAGAGTTAAAATCTATACTGTTCTGAAATACATTCCTTGAAGCTCTTTTTCTACTAAAAAATAACTCATCGCTGACCGGTACTCCTTGAGAGGTCCTTAACTTTGGAGAATGAAGAAAGTCATTGGATGTAGAGAACTGCAGGAAAAAGGGAAAATAAAGAAACACTCGTGTGCAATGAACGCACAACCCTTTTCGGTACAAACAGCAGAATTACCCGCGTAACTTTGTCATCTAGACCCCACCACAGTCCACACCCGTCTCTTCACAACGAAGCTACGCAAACCACAGTCAGTACGTTTAAGAAGACAGAACTGATGGAAAACAGGGGGTTTCTTCCCTATCTCTCAGCCAGTGAAAAGCCAGGGAGCGTGTACGTGAGCCATGTTCCCCACCCAGAGAAGCAAACGGGATTCACCACGCGTATATCCACAGAGAAAGCTTCACCAACAAAGACGGCAAAAAGCAGTGGCGGTTCCTCCCCCGCAGGACTGGCGGCAGTGGGGCAGTGCAGGAACCTGCGGGTCCGGCTGTCCCTGCCTCGGCCGCAGCCCGTCCCGGAGCCAGCGCCGCCGGGGCTGCGCTGCCCGGCCGCCGCAGCGGTGGGCGACGGGAGCCACAAAAGGGACCGAAATGAGCGCCCACGGCCAGCAACCGCCTGGGCAGACGCCTTATTCCACGGTGGCCTGCGGTGCCCTGCGGCAGGGGACCCATGAAGGAGAGCCGTGGGGCTGGGACACGGCGCAGGTGCCTTCAGCCTCGTCCCCCTGCGGCCACCTCGGGGTGGGTAACTGCCTAAACCCAAAGCATTATCTGAGTTTTAAAACCAACTAATTCCAGTTTCCAACATTCAGCAGTCTCACCTAACCCTTTGTTAAAAGACTGGTAACAGAAGAGACGAAGCCTTTCACCGTCGTGAAACCAGGGGTGAGCTTGCAGCAGCGCGGCCAGGCCAGCGGGTCAAACACTCAGACCCCTCACGCGAAAAAACGGTGACAATTTATTAAAGCCTTAAACTGTAGCACAGAGCGCTGTGGCTCATCAATACGAACCGCCAGACGCCCTTTGTTAACACACGGCAGGTGATTTTTCAATGCAAACCGCAATTTTGATGAATGTTTTCTTTCCCCAGTTACCCAATACTTTAAGTATTTTAAGCACCAGAAAACATTTTAGTTGGTTTCCCGTTCTCACTCTGATACAGGTTGACACTGTTCACACTGAAGGGGGGGGGGGAAAAAAAACCAACAAAACAAGCTGGTAGAGAGTTGCAGTGGTCATAAATTTTAAAAATTAAACATTAACATTTTTAATTATGTACATTAAGCTATGTAAGTATTTAAATAGACGGCAGTTACTTGAAGCGTGGAAAAAGCATGCTTCAGATTTACTCTAAAAACTGTGTCTGGTAATATCAACACCTTGTAATGAGAACCAGCTATAGTCAAAGGAAAAAGCTAAGTAAGATAAATACTTAGCAAATAAAAGATCACGCTTTAAAAAAGGTTTCTTGCTTTCTCATTTAATTAGTAAAATCAGTAACTTAAATCATTTCCCGGCTACATTAACTCCGCTCTCCCCTTTCACAGACAAGGCTCCACACAGAGGTCAAAGGAGAAGTCTGAAGAGAAACGGAAATATTTATTCAGTGTTGGAAAGAACAGCATCGTGTGAATCTTAAAAACCTCCATTACTCAATATACTCATTGTGTGAATTTGTAGTCTAACACATACATAATACTTTCATTTATAAAAATATCTATTTTTTAATTTCACTGAATATCTCAGTTCACCGTAAAGATGAATTCTGAAACTGGAAACTCCACAAAAACTCTTGTGCTATGAAACCGCACTTCTCCATTAGTCCGTAACTCAATTTCTCCTCGCTGCACAGCCTGGCCCACGCGACGCAAGCTGTGCTCGACAGCAAGAAACCAGTGACGGCAAACTGGGCACAGCCACGGCACAGCCGGGCAAAAGCAGCCAGCTCCGAGCGCTGCTCAATGTCCCACGCACAGGACAAAGCGCACGGGAATTTAACAGGCTACCCTGTCTTGAACTTCAAATGACCGGCTCAAATAAAGTGGCTCTAATACCTTGAGGTGTTTTAATTTAATATTTCATATTTTAATGGGGGTTCACAAAAGCATCAGAAAATAAAGCACGGCCAGAACTTAAAACCTGAAGCGGCGCAGTCATGAGATGACTAGCATGGCTGTAAACATGTTCTAATTGGTTTTAGATCATTATAATATTTACTTTGTCACATAAGATCTTAAAAATAGAATTTTTTATGGTTATGGAATAGAGACAAAAAGCTTTAAAAGTTTCCAGAAAACCTTTGTGTCCCTTCCAAGTAAAGAAGGTTCACAAGAAGACATACCTACAAGCCCAGAGAAATGAAATCTCCATACCCTACCAATGAGGCTCCTTGAAAAAGTAAACTTCACGATTCAAACTTTTAAATTACGTACCTCTAATTCTGCTCCCTCTAAGACTGCCCCCCCTTAAAAAGGAAAAACATAACTCACACGTGGTACCTGTCAGCAGTAAATAAATAAGCGAAGCGGCAGTCTGCCTGTACTTCCACGCAGCGCATTAAAAACCCAAGCAGCGCCCTGCCCGGGGCGCCAAGGTCCCCAGCCACGGGGGCGCGGGCTGGAATGGAGCAGCCTCGCTGTTCCTGGGAGGGCTTTCGTGCTTAACAAAAACGGCAAAAATTTCGTCTTTACTTACAAAAGCACACGTTCCAATTTCCTGTTATGCACGGCACTTGGTGCGCTCCGAGTTCAGCAGATGTGATTAACGTCACCCGCGTAACAAGGCAAAGGCTCCAGCGTGCAGCGTTTTAAGCAAATCCACTGAATCGCACAAAAGCTTAAAACTTTACATAAAATCTTCCTCCCTGAAAGCCAGTGCTAATGCAGGACCGGACTTTTTAACTGGCCTTCAGGGATTAGACTCTCACTTAAAATATTTACGGGCAACTGCTTAGTCCAACGCATAGGAGAGCAAGGGAAAACTGAAGAAGCCTCGATACAGAATGAATCATCTGCATCCCATCTTCAATAACGACGGCAGCAGGAATCCAGCAGGTATGAAATGTCTTAGCGAGACCAGAGCAGGAAATAAGAAGTTTTGCAAAGAACAAGTTCCGATTGCTGAGTATACAGTAAGAACAACAACTTAAATGACAGCAGCAGAACCGGTAACAGCGCTATGCGGGCTTTTTATTGCCCAGGTACCCTGAGGAACGCTAATTTTACTTTACAAATGAGAAAAATAACAGCGGCCAAATGGGTGAAGCGGTTTGTTCCTGGTTATCACAAGGAGGATAAGAGCGGAGATGAGAACGCGGCGTTCCTGCTTCTGCGATCAGCTGGACAGAAAACATCACTTTCAATCTACGCCTCTTCCGGTTCGTAAATAAACATGCTACCTGTACAAAGTACTTACGCTCTTATTTTTCCATACAGACAAAACAATAGGGGCAGAAGGAGCCAACTGCACAATGCTGACATGATTGCACAACTCTACTCAGTTGTTCCGATCCCAGCTACAGGAATAAAACCCACCTTTCTTGTATGGAAATTATAATTAAAGTGATTATAAATTTGCCAAACACAGGCATGCAGGGTGGTGGCAAATAAACGCAAATCTAAAGCTGCCAGATTTTTCACTGAAGTAGATGGCAGATCCTGGCAAAGGGATTTCTCAAAAGGTTTCAGGTTCATTTAAATTCCACTAGTACCATCAACGTCGGAAAATACCCATCCACCAAAAGAAATACTACCTTAGTTCCCAAAGCACAGCCCTCGAGTGACCCGTTACCGACAAGTGCTCCAGTCTTGCATTCCCTGCCCAGCTGAGCAGCGGCGCTCAAATCAAATACCAGCGGCCATCTACAACACGCTCCCAGGGAAGTGATCAACAATAGCACAAATATATCAACCCATCTCCCCAAAATACTCTCCCTGCCTCCACAAAAGCCACGGCTCACGCCCCAGGGACTGACACCTCATCTCACAACGAAAGGACAGCTTTACCCGTGGACAGGTCAACCTCCGCGTCCCTTTGATCCCCACTATCGCTGCGGAAAACACAGAGCATTTGTTTCGTAAAACTGATTTCCCTGATCATTTGGAACTCACTAAGTTCTTCATTAAGTCCAGCTGTCTGGTTCTTTGGTTATCAGATCAGCACGTAAATGGAGAATAATTCCACACGCACCGCCAAACAGTGCAGTTATGTGAAATTGCACGTAGTTCGCGTACACTTTGTAACGTGGCTTAAAGCTTCAGTCAAATGTGCAAATGCTCTTGCTTCCCCCCAAAGGGCGCTGCGTTAACAGCCGGCACAGGGACCCACCACGCGTGTGTTTCACAGGGGAAAGGGGGTGAGGTCGCTCTTACCCTGCAGTAAGTACCAGGCATGTTACGTTTTACATACAGCACACTAAATTTTCAACACAGGCAGGGTCAGCCAGGAACTCCCAGCACACTCGGCTGGTTTTGCAGCAATCGGTTTGGTCCTCATGTTTCATCAGCGCAGCGGAGCCAGTAAGGTCTACAGAAGAACAAGCATTTAGGGTTTTAAAAAGTGCTTTTGTATCTCAAACTGCAGTGGTTTTGTTCTGATAGCTTGCTTAAATTGGACTTATAGAAAATGAGTTAAAAGGGGAAGAGGGGACTGGTAGTGCAGTGTTCTCATTCGCGTGACCTCTCACCGCTGGCACGAGCTGGGAAACCACTGGAGAGCGCACCACGTTTGGTCACAACCGGCTAATCACAATTACTTAACGTCAGCACCCAAAGATCAGTAGGTCATGTCAAGGCCTAAAGAAAACAACATAAAACATTTACTTCAGAATAGGATCTGGTTTGGTTCAGACTGGAATTGTTTACACTTTCCAAGAATAAACCCAAGGAACGGGAGCAGCCACAGTACATCAGTGTCTCCAGAAAGAGAACACTCCCTTCAGTGACTTCAGACCACTTGATCCATCGGATTTACGGATTACAAATGGAACATCGCGAGCCTGGCTCGGCCAGCTCGGTTTAGAAATGAACGGGACCTTCCTGAAGTACAAAGGAAAATATTCATGGGGTTATACACTTTATTACCACCCCGCATGGCCAAGTATTTCCTATCTCTAGCAAAAAAAGTGTTCCTCTGATGCTGTTACGAGGCTCCTCTAAGTATATGCTTTGAACATAAGAATGTAAAACTAATGTAATCTAAGCATGTAAAACGGCAGGTACTTAAAAAAAAAATACCCAGTTACCATTTTATCAATTTAGCTAGAAACCAGAGAAGCTTCAGCCTACTGATGCAAGCTGAGTGCTGACAGCAACCACCTCCATCCCATGTAAGGAAAAGGAGGTCAGGCTCCTCCAATTTGGCTTTAGAAGGGCAGAGTCAAAGGCAGAGAGGGTCCGGCAGCTTTGGCAGATGTGTGGAAATGGAAAAGCTGAAGTGCTATGAACAGTTATTAAGCTGTAAGCCTTCAATAGCGGTATGTAAAGCACTGCAGCACGAAATCGTGCACTTTAACCAAAGGATACCAGTTGTCAGAAATAAGACACACAGATGAAATAAAGACTGGTATAAGTATTTTATTTAATGACCTTTTTAAGGGCCGAGTGCAACATTTTGTAAGCACACCTCAAGGCAGAATACTGCTGAGCCACCACTGGTGCTGGCTCCCTTTCCAGCAAAACCCTGTGCCCGCATGACTTACCCCAAGTCAGCCGCAGCATCGGGGCGAGGCGGCTCCTCGGGTGACCAAACAGTCCCGCTGCACTCCCTGCATCTCTCCGGGCCCTTAGTGGCACTCTCTGGCTCCGAAAGAGACAGCTGGAGGCACCGGTTTCCTGAGAAAGGCCCTGCAGTGTTTACTTATCGGCCAGGTTTCCTTCTGCCATGACAACTAGGGAGCAGACTCCTTTCCGAGCGCGGAACAAGGGCATCCCCTGGAAGTCGAGGCAGTGGCGGTTCAAGCATCCTTGACTTTAGAGCTTCTCATTAAGGGGTTTGTAAGGTTGAACATAACTACGGTCTCAGGCAAACCTAACAAATTCAGAGAAACTCTGCGCTTCCATCTTTAGTGTCACGCTACCTATCCTTCAGTGGTGACACCTCCGCTGCTCGAGGTGGCAGCCACCGGTGTCACCGCAGTCATACCTGGACTTGGCGCTGGACAGAAACACACTGCGCGGGACGGCCACGCTTGGTTATGTTCTCAGCAGGGTCACATCGCCCTTCTGAATCCTGCGGCATAGCTGGCAACCGTAAGTTTACAGATGGGTATGAAACAAAATCAGCTTCAAAGGACTTCGGAGGTTACAAAGAAATGTTTCATCAATGACCCAATTTAACATCACTGACAGAAGGTGCATTTAAAGACAAACCCTTGAAGGCAATGTGCTTTACCTACGTGATACTTTTAGTACACATTAACTTACACGTTTTACTTCACATCTTATCTGATCGGGAAAGTCTAGACACGGCCTTGGACAATCACTGTGCAACATGACCCTAAAAATACCAGTAGAAAACCAACTTTAAACATTAAGCTAATTTCATGCACCCTTTCAGCCACAGAATGACTCCAGAAGTTAATTTTTAAGCAAATTCACTTCAAAGGAATTTCTGAATTAATAATTAATTTTTTTACATTTACATGAACAAGTCGACTACCCGAATTTTATGCATCATATACCTTACTGAAAACAGTTAAGAGATACAGGGTTAACTTTCTTTATCCTCCCCACTTTGATTTCTAACTGCCCCGGGGAGAAGGGCTTTATTTACACAGCTTATGGCAATCTCTTTCAGTTAACAGGGAATGTCTTCAAGTACAGGAAACACTGTCCAAGTTTACTCCTCCCAGTGTGCCTTAAGTGAAAATGCAGTTCACCTACTTGCATCAGACACATACACGCCACGGGATAAAAGTAGTTTCATGGCACAGATGTGACAAAACAAGCACCATCAAGAAGCCAGCAAATACTGTGCCAAAACTCAAAGGCAGATAAAAAGACGTCCCCTGCCCTGGAGAGCTTTACAATCTATCCAGACAGATGTAACAGTAGGACAAGACAAGTGATCAGGATGCGAGGAGAGCTGTCAACTACAGCAATCAGATAAATATTTCAATACTTAAACCACCGTGTTGTTTAAAGTTCCATTACAGTAAATGTGAGTCTAGCCAAGAAGACTCAAGAAAGTCTTGAAGAGAATTCATCTCACCCTAGATTAGGTCCTCGGTCACAAAGACAGCTCTCTAGACTCTGCAGACTGCACAGACTAGTTCTCCATCGACGACGGGGCTGCTTAAGCAATCACCATGTAGGCAACTAAAATGAATCCCTACTCTTTTTCTCCCTTATCCACAATGATGAGCAGCATTTGCCTTACCTTCTAATAAAAAGCCTCCCCCACATGCTTCTTTTTTGAACAAAGCTGTTCCTTTCCCTCACAGAGGGCAAAGATGTGGTAGTTACGTTAAATCATGCTTTTCTCTTTCACTGGAGCACTGTTCCAGCCAGACCCTATCTTTACTGCTATCGAAGTAAAAAGGAATCATTGGAAGTTGAAAAACTCAGAGCCACCACTATTTCTGAGTGACAAACAAGTGCCACCAGCACCAGTTAAACAACTTCTACTGGGGAGAGAGATATATGATGGTTACAGCAGCCTACACAGACTAAATTGGTATGAGACTGTACAGAGACACAAAGCTACTCATTGAGCCAGGTTCAACTTACATTCGACTTCATATGTCTTGAAAGAGGTTGGCGGGTGGGCAGCTGTTAATCCACCACAGTTTTTAAAACCACAGCTCCCAAATTCCAGTTGAAGGGTAACTGTAAGACCTCATGTCTGCCAGTGATACACTCTTCTTAACTGCCCACTGGCAACGAAACAGCTTGCATTTTCACACGGACTGAACCAAATATTTCTAACCTGCTGAATGCAAGACATCAGCCGCTGAGTTGTATCAGACTTCAGCTGTCTCTTTGTAACCACAGGGACGAGGCGTTTGACATTGCTCGCATCAGGTGACCGGTTACCCCTAAAGCAAGCTGATAATGCAGGTGTAATTTCGGTACCGTGTTCATCTGTGTCCAAGTCAAAATTGGCAACTTTCAGATTCTACCAAACATGACATCAAACATCACTCTTGTTAGTACTTACCTGCATGGAAGCAAAAAGCTATGTGGAGGGGAGTTACACTTCAGTGTAAAAGGGATTCTGGTTAACTGGAGGTTTCTGGTTACTCAGACGTCTTTCAAGTAAAAGTGCACAAGGACCATTAACATGCTTCCTTTGGTAGAGTGCAACTGATGAAGTCTTCAAATTCTGACACCTCAAAGTTATCGATCTGCCTTCTACCAACTTAAATATGCAAGAAAACAACATAAAATGGAAGTGAGAGGAAAACACAACAAGTCAGAAAGCAGAGGGAAGAGAAAGGAACAAACAGAATCTCTAGGAGGCACAGGATGTCTTAGAAAAACAGTCATTAGGTGCAAAAAAAGTATTAGTTCTTATTAAAAAGGAATAAATACAGCACATGACAAATAGGATTTTCTCCCTGCAAAAGTATTTTCATTGCCATCTACTGTATACTGTGTGGCCGCGGCAAAAGCAAAGTAAGACTGGTTAACTCCACAGCTTGAGTGCCCGCAGAGCAGCAAAGGAAAAGAGATTCGGGAAAGTAACCTGCACTGACAGTCACGAGTCGTCCCTGTCCAGAACCACACTTTTACCGAATAAAGGCTGAAACTGATCCTATTCTAATTCTGCAAAAAACAGATGGCACAAATATAAGTTCTACATCTGTTCTTAAGTAGGAACAAAGCGAAATATTTGGCATAATACACAAGGATGTAAGAATAAAGATGATCACAAAAGGAAAATGTTGATTTAAACTTGAAGTATTTGCATGATGTTATGTAACTGGAAAAGGCTTCCAAGGAGAAAAGAAGAAAACCTGCCATCCCACAACGATTCAGTCACAAATGTTGGGAAGACGAAGAGACAAACCAAGTGGCTGTCAGACGTAGGAAGTCGATCTGAAGGTCTTTCTATTTTTTCCTGTTAAGCTCTACATACAGGAGGTGACCAGCTCTCTTACGCGAGAGCTTCCTGCAGTCTGCTTATGGTTTGCCCACATTTGAGAGTAATCCTACAACCAAACCCCAAACCCCATGTATGCACACTTAGCACTCCAGCAGTTAGGTTGGTTTTCATCCCAATATTATCAGATAGGATTCACGCCCATGAAGTTCATCCTACATATAAAAACATATATAGTCTAAAAAACTTTTATCATATTAGTATCAAGGATGTTCCCTAGTAAACCGAGTACCTCGTTATGACTGACCTGAAGCCATGAACATGAAGCCACTTCCCCCAGGTCAGATTTAACTTCAAGTTCACACCATTTCTAAATGCACTTTACATATGTAACAAAACAGAAACCATAAATTAAATGTTTTCTCTCCCTCTCTCTGGGGTTGGAAACTTTGGGCAATCCTCCCAATAAGTTACAGGGATAAATATAATCACAGAACCGAAAGGGTTAAAAAAAAAAACAACACACAAACCAAAGAAACATTTCCACAGCACCTAACTGTGACTCGATTGCCTGATTCATCAACTCAAAAAGATACAGATCTCTCCAGGAGTCTGAATAAAGGCAACAAACACACACCAAGGAAAGACATGAGCCTGTGTGCATGCAAGTATATACATGTACTTCAAGGGTTTTACTGTACAATAATGTTAACTCACGTTTCTTTTTATTAAGAGCCTTTATTAAAAGCTAGCCTTCACAGAGTAGCACTGCTCATGACCTCATCCAATACAGGAACAAGTTACCAAGCAACTCAGAATTAGATTCTGAATACGTAAATGTGGTAGTGAGGAAGTCTATTCTATAGAGCTTTTGATTTTCTAAAAAGATCTACTTGCTTAAACTCACCTTGCTGGAGAACAAGTTACAATAAATTAAACCAGTCCAGTTAAAACAACAACAACAACAAAAACCCCACCAACAGAAAACCCACCACACACAGATACACCCCCCAGGTCTTACCTAAACAGATGTCACGGAACAGAACCACTGCCAAAGTAAACAGAACTGAACAATTTTTCAAAGGTTCCTTCCCTTTGCAGCTGCCTCAGTAAGTGATAAAATCAAAACTCGGGTCAATCAGAATTGCTATTTCAGCCCAACCTACATTTTTCCTAGTCGGATCAGACTGGGGAGCAAGAGCCACACAGACATTTGGCAAGCCCCAGGTTTTATTACGGGTCAGCACACTGCCAAAAAGCACTGGCTCAGCCACACTGCAGAGCTCTGCCTTCAAAGCCTGAACTGAAGCGATTTGTCAGTTTTTCTCCAAACAGCTTCTGTGTTTAGGAAACTCTTTGCAGTCAACCAGGTACTCTCAAACGCAAATACACAAACAGAAGCTCTGAAATAGTTTCCCCACTCTTGTACTCATTCCCTGGGTTTTAGCTAGCCATTGTCAAGAGATAAGTCACTAGGGTTAGACATAAAAAGTGGCTCGTGGAGTCCAGCTAACTTAAGAAAAAGGACAGGGTTTTTTTAAGTGATATGTTGTCTGGTTCCTACTAGTGTTAAATTTGACACAAGAAATTCTCAAATTTCCCTTCCCAGATCGATGTACATAAAGAGATACTTGCACATAAAATATTAGCAGTATTAGCCATACCTCGCAAATACCTGTCATCTAATAAACCTTTGACAACTTCCAAATCGCCCTTTGCAACATGCCTTAGAATAAACAAGCCCAGTGAGCTACGAGTACGTACCAGCTCCACACCCTTCGTGAAAGGCATCTTGACTCCTGAACCACCTTCCCTGTCTCCAGCATGCTCATTTTCCCAAGGCAGTTTGTTTTTTCCTTTACCCGCACTCAAGACTCTTCTTGGACTTACTCCTTGATCAGCACACGCATCATGCGAGCTAGAGTTCTGCAGAGCATCATCCTTCGTGTGATACCCACAGTAACTGTGTGCGCTCTGAGTCCTGTTGCCCATCAGCAACCACTCCGTATCTGCTCCAGGGGGTAAACAGGAACCCCTGTTATGACCAGATGAGGGCAAAGGCACAGCGTACTCTATAAACCCTTGGTCTACTAGCTTCGGCAAGGTCTTTCTGGCCAGCCTGGCCTGCACCGCGTGCATCACCCCGTCCCCGTTGTCCTCAAGTTCCACGGCATCCACCGCCTTGAAGAGAAGGGTGGTTTTGCCTGGGCCCATGGAAGACGCCAGCACAGCAAACGCTTCCATAGCAGCATGCCGGACCCTGCGCTTGCTGTCCACCAGTGCTGGAGCCAGCCCAAACGCCAGCTTGGCCAAGTCCAGCTCCTCACTAGGGTAAGTGAGGAGGGCCACGATGCAGATGTTGACCACCTCCTCGCGGACTTTGGAGTTCTTGTGCTGCAGATGCTCCTGCTGCAGCAGCAGGTCCAGCACCGGCTGAGGACCCGCTGCCTTCATCAGCCGCAGGAACAGGCGGTTGTACTCCTGCCGGATGGCCAGCTTGTTGTCCCCCAGGACTTTCGCAGCAGCAGAGACCAGAGGTGCCAGGAAAGCCTGGACCTGGTCGCCCAGGCGCAGGGCCAGCAGATGTATCACCTCCAAGGCCCCGAGCACCACCTTGAAGTTGGAGTCATCGAGGAGGGTGTAGAGGAAGCTGATGAGCCCCAGGAGGCCGGGGGCTGGCGTGGAGGTCACCGCAGCCTGGCTGGCACCTCCAACCACCCTCTTCAGCTCCTCCACAGCCTGCGTGCGGTTCCTGTAGTCCTCCTGGTCCACCAGCCGGGCGTGCAGCTCCGGCGGCAACAGCCCCAACTTCAGGCCGGTGCTGCCGGGCCGGGCGGGGGGCGGCGGCGGCGCCGGGCCCTCACCCACCGGCCGGCCCTCAG
>VZSZ01009518.1:221554-243770 GCA_013398815.1 Ibidorhyncha struthersii
CGGCCTGGCCACCCCCGCCCTCAGGTGAGCTCGCCCCGCCCCGCCCCGCGGAGCGGGCCCCGCCGCTTCGGCCGCCCCGGCCTCGGTAGCGTTCCCGCGCCCGTTTGCAGCGCGGCGGGGAGCGCTGTATACCCCGGCTCGGTGCGCGGAGTGTGGGCGGGATGGGGCGGCCTCGGACGTCGGGGTCGGGTGCGGCCGCCCACCCTGGGAAGATACTAGTAACAACGAAACGGTGGCGGAAGGTTGTCAGCTCCGTCCCGGGGTACCGGAGGGGGGGCCGGTGCTCAGGCGCTGAGCATCCCCGTCCCGCGGGCGTCCCGGAGACCGGCGGTGGCGGGGAGGGAAACGCGCTTTGCGTCTGCCCTGTGCGGCAGTCTGGGCCTGGAGCCCCAGCGCAGGGGTTAAGTGCAGCGTGGTGTGGAGAGCGTAAAACTTCACGAACGAAGCAGCTTGTGCTCGCGAGTCGTTCCTTTTCCTTTCGGCGTGCGGAGGGGGCTTTGGGGTGTGGTGGGTGTGCAGAGCTAAGGTTAGCTCGGCACTGAGGGCAGGCGCTCTCGAGGTTTTCTGCTGTCTAGTGGGTAACAAAACTGGACGAGTCGCTTACTGGCTCCAACCATTTTGTGGGCTAAATAAGGAACTGGTGAGCACTTAAATACTACTGTGAAACAAAAAAGCGCCCGGAGCTCTTCCTGCTGTTTTTACATAAAGAAAACGCTGTGCTCTGGATCGCTTACTGGGCATCGTGGCATACCACGGTTTTTAGAAGAGTGGTTCTTCAGTAAGCGAGCTTAGGTATTTACACTTCTAGTTAACCTTTTTATTTCCAATAACTTTCCCTGCTCTTCAAGATAAGTTTTACCTACAGACTGTGAAAAGGATCTGACAGTCCAGAGGCTAGGGGCAACCATTTGGTTTGCATTGTGAGCACAAACTGTTGGACTGGCATGTTTTTCAGGGCTGGTTAATGTTCCAGCTTCTGACTTCGTGCTCAACAGTAAAATGAATACGTGCAAATATGTGGTGTGGGCGAGCATTGCCGTGCAGGAGGCATGTGAGGTACAACAGTAGGCATCTCTACCAAGTTGGTACAGAAAGTTTTATTTCTGCAGAATAACTTCAATTGAGTTATTTATAGCTGTTTTTACAGGGTTTGCATCTGAACCGTACCTATTCCTTTTTCCTTCCATGTGGTGTTACCTTGTGTTTTCTGATTGCTGCATGTACGTACAATCAAGTTATGAACTGAGCACAAAGAGAAAAGGAACAGAAAGTGTTTTATCTGCTGAACAGCTCTTCCCCCTCTCCCCCCATGTAAATTGTGCTGCAAAAATGTTGTTATATGGAAAATGTTGTTATATAGTATCTTGACTTTTGCAGATATGCTTAAAATACTTCCTTTTAGATATGTGTTTTTTTTCTAGTAGGGGGCTGTAATAGGAGAGGGATGGGCTTACTTATCTTTTAATGGTAAGAGGTTTTCTGTCCCCAGCTGTAAACCTTCACTTCTCTGTCAGTGCTATTATGTTCTGTATTTAAATGTTGGCAACTAATTTTATTCTTTCAGATTAAGCATTTTGTAAGTAGGCTCACTGCAAATTAGATGTCAGTTAAGGAGCTGTAAAAATGATTAACTTCTTAATAATAAGATAAAAGAAGTGAGATCTTCAAGTTTGTGTAGTCATTTAGCAAATCAAAATTAAATAAGCTTTTCAGTTCAGAAATTGGATGGTTGCAGTGTTCTCTGTAGAACAATAGTTGTATTTCCTCGTGGTCCAGGATTCTGACGCATTCGTACCCTCCACCCTCTCACTGGTATAATAATTCAGTCTGAATAAAGAACTGAAGAACCTCTTCTCCAACAGCTAGTGGTGGGCAGCACAAGTTGAATTTTAATGATACTGAAATTAGAGCAGGTATCATAGTGCCTTCAGGTGTCACGATGCAAACTAAAACTTCTTGGTAGAAGTGTTTGGGGGTTTTGTGGAGCTGTGGGTAGAAATGAGTATCCTTCTCTCTGCCTTTACTAGCGATGTTGAGAAGCATGGGTAGCTGCCAGTGCCATGAGGACGGGGAAATGGTGACAGACACCAGGATGCTCACCCTGCGAGGCACCTCACCAGCTCCTGCCCCTTGCCCCTTGGTGGTGGAGGCAGGCCCAGCTCCCAGTCTTCCCTGTGTCTGATCTCTCTGGAGGGCCAGGGCATGTCCACTGGGGTTTTTCTCTCACGGTGGAAGCCACTTAATGGGGTGAGGCAAGGATCTGTCCCTTCTCCTGTGCTCCACTGCCTGTTCAGAGCACAATAACTTCTGCTCCAGCACCTCTTTCCATGCAATCCTGGCCCTCCCTGGCTCTGTGGGTCTTTCTTGCCTCTTCGTGCAGAGGGAGGGACTCCGCTGTTCCTGGCGAGGAAGGGGGAACGGAGAGCTGGTCCCTGCTGACTGGTGGGGCCCTGCCCACTGGGTGCAGGGGAAGCACAGCAGGGCTTGGCTGCCCCACAGCAGCACTAACTAGGTTGCAAGGCGAGTAGCACAAAGTAGTTTAAGAACTTTTAAAACTTTGTCTCAAATAAGCCAGTCCTGTTCTTTATTTATATCTCTTTATTTTTATTTCAATCACTGTTCAGTTCTCTCAAATATCTGATTAGAATCCTATCGCGTATTCAACACTTCAGATAATGTGCATTTTACTCCAGAACAAAAAAAAGGGTGGCAGGTTTTTTTTAAGTCAAAGATTAATATAGCATATACTATTAATAAACATTTGATTGTCCTGGGCTTAACTTCCGTGAAAAAGCACAGCACATAAGGATTGAGAAAGTAAACTGGATAGTAATAAACCTAATTAAGATAAAAGCAAAAATGGAAAAATATTTTTTTAAATGTTATGTATGGCATGTCTAAGTAACATGAGTAATGAAACTGTTGAAATGAAGCCCTGAGTAATGCGTTAAAAATTCTGTTTGTCACAGATGGACCAGTCGTCTCCAACCTACATGCTTGCCAACTTAACCCACTTGCATTCTGAACAGCTTCTGCAAGGCTTGAACCTCCTTCGCCAACATCACGAGCTCTGTGACATTATCCTTAGAGTTGGCGATGTCAAGATCCATGCCCACAAAGTGGTGCTTGCCAGCATCAGTCCATACTTCAAAGCCATGTTCACTGGGAACCTTTCTGAGAAGGAGAACTCGGAGGTGGAGTTCCAGTGCATTGACGAGGCAGCCCTGCAGGCCATCGTGGAGTATGCCTACACGGGAACTGTGTTTATCTCACAAGACACTGTAGAGTCGCTTCTTCCAGCTGCGAATCTTCTCCAGATCAAACTGGTAGTGAAGGAGTGTTGCGCGTTTCTTGAAAGCCAGCTTGATCCTGGCAATTGCATCGGGATTTCTCGTTTTGCAGAGACCTATGGCTGCCATGACCTCTATTTGGCTGCTAACAAGTACATTTGTCAAAACTTTGAGGATGTTTGTCAGACGGAAGAATTCTTTGAGCTTACGCATTCTGAATTGGATGAAATTGTTTCCAATGACTGCTTGAATGTTGTGACAGAAGAAACTGTCTTTTATGCACTAGAGTCCTGGATCAAGTATGATGTGCAGGAGCGACAGAAGTACTTAGCACAGCTGCTGCATTGCGTTCGGTTGCCACTGCTGAGTGTTAAGTTTCTTACGAGGCTATATGAAGCAAACCATCTCATTCGTGATGACCATACTTGTAAACATCTGCTAAATGAGGCCCTGAAATACCACTTTATGCCTGAACACAGACTTTCCCACCAGACCATGTTAATGACACGACCTCGCTGTGCTCCTAAAGTTCTTTGTGCTGTAGGAGGAAAAGCTGGACTGTTTGCATGTTTGGAAAGGTAAGTAATAGGTAAAGCTGTTGTAGTACTTGAGTGATGTGATGTGACGTTCATGCATGTTTGCTATCGCCTTGGGTCAGGATTAAGACAGTCATTGAAGAGCTGTGGTCTGCAGGACAGTAGTTACTGCCTTCCTTCATAAGAACTCTTAAGCAGGTTTTTTTTGAACAAGGACAAACACTGAATTCAAAATGCTTTTTGATTTCATGATTAATCTTCAACGTTACAGGGTCTTTTTTATGCCAACACAAATAGCTATAAAATCATATCATTTAATAACCAAATTCTCAATCAACAGAATTAAAGTGGTTAATAAAAGTTTGTAAGCTGCTACTTTATCCTTTCAGGTCTTTTCACTTTACATAAGTTTTCCCTGATCTATTGTTATTCCAGACAATCAAATCATAAAGTTTAACCTAATAAATGACAAATATGCTTCCTGATAACTCAAAAGTCCTTGGAATTAAAATAGACTTAATCAGAAGAGAGCAAAGAGGTAGTTCTTAGCAATGTCACATTATCATTCATAATGTAACCATGACTTTAGTCTCTGCGCTGAGGAGGTATCCATATCTCTGCTGGCAGAAACAGGTAAGTGCCCATCTTTCTTTACCCAGTTTTCAAAATGAAACTCCTCTTTGGTTACTGCAGTACATCCCTGAGGCTAATCATGGGAGCAAAAGGAAAGTAACAGAGGGAAAAATAGCTTTCTTCCCCGTACTGGTATGGTTGGGTTTACTTATAACATTATATTAACACTTCCAGAAATGGGAGTTAAACCATGTGTGGGTCTGTGTATATATATGTATACTTATACATACACATACGGTGCTTTGATGTTGAATGTACGCTTATCAGCTCAGCAAACGTTTTCTGTGTTAAGGCAGACTACCCGGACTGGTTCTGCAGCTGAATTCTGGGATAATGTTTTACTCTGAGATACCCTTTTCCGTGACAGTTCTGTGCTTGCATCTATAGACATACACTTAAAAACCTGGGGGGATCTGTATGTTCTTTTTCCCCTGTGTTTAGAGAAGTTGTCAAAGTTATTTAAAATTAACTTTCCCGATAACAGGGATCAATAGTAAACTAGATGTTGGGGCCGGGAATTGTGGGATTTATAGATTTAAAAAAATAAAGGGGGTTTTGTGCATGTTTGAGTGAATAAAGTCATCCTCTGATATTTTTCAGCTGTTTCTTTCACAGCTTCTTCAATGATTGTAACAACATTACACACCAATGTAGTTTGGATTATTTTGATTTTTTTTTTAAACAAAAATGCTCTTTACTACTATTAACCATGTTTTAATGCATACAAGTTCGTTCTTTAATTTATTATTCATATTAGTCTTTCCTAACCTGTTGCTTCAGTTAATACTTAAGTTTAAACAATTGCTCTTCACATACAAAAAAAAAGTCACAGATCGATTAAACAAAGAATTCCTAATACAATTAAAATTGCGAAGTAGAAAACCTTAATTCCACTATTCTCCTTCTGCTTTTCATTTGTACTTGCAGGAAGGCTGATTTTTCACTTACAGTTAGCCGCTGCTTCATAATAACAGAATTACTTACACAAGAGCAGAACTAAATATATTCTAACTGGGCTGCCGCTGTCAAGAGCCAGTTTGGTATTCCAGCAGTCTCTGCTTCTAGGTTCTTAGTGACTGTCAGCTCTCCAGTGCCTTCATTTTCTTGTGTGTTTTTTGAACAGATCATATTTCCTGTGTACTAGATATTCTTTTAAATCATTTAAGTAATTTATTAACTAAGCTATTTAGATAGATTGACTAGACTTTATACGTGATAGGCTAGACTCACCGTATTTTAATACTGAGTATAATTAAAAGAAAATGCAAATAAGCAGTATTTTGAAAACAGATTTTTCAAATTAGTTTGTTCTACTTTGACCTTTCATTTAAATTGTACAGTGCATGTAAAAGATGTATTTATAAAGCTACAAATTATACTTTCTGAATGTATGTTTGTATGTGTATATATAGACATGTGCTTCCCTCTCTCTAATTTTCCTTTTCTCTCCCATCTCTGTGGCTCTTCTGACTTTTTTTTTTTGTGTGTGTGTCAGTTTACCCTTCTTATCCCTTTGGTTGGTATTTTTAGCTTACCCCACTCACAGCCTACCTCCAAAAGCTGCTGTGGCATCAGCACTGTGTTGTCTTCCCTCGTGTTACGCACGATGCTGTCCTGCCTTTTCCGCAGTCTGCCTGGTTTGGACTTTCAAAAGTCATCCTTTCGGGTCTCAGGCTTGGTGCCATGGCTACTTGCTGTGTTGCTGCCTCGCACTGTACGCTGTGAGGCCCTGGGGGTTTAACTCTTTACAGCAGGAAACAGCGTTTGATTTTCACTTGTGTTTGGGCTATTGGAAGAAACAGCAAACACTGGATGGGACATGAAGTAATCTTAAGACTGTGTTCTTTGCTCATCTGCGCTTCACAGAGCTTCAGAAAGCTAGGCTTGCTCACGTCATCTTTGTTTTTCTGTTTCAGCGTTGAAATGTATTTTCCCCAGAACGACTCCTGGATAGGCCTGGCACCTCTTAGCATTCCCCGCTATGAATTTGGAATATGTGTCCTAGACCAGAAAATATATGTTGTAGGAGGGATTGCAACCCACGTGTGTCAAGGCATCAGTTACCGAAAGCATGAGAACTCAGTGGAGTGCTGGGACCCCGACACCAACACTTGGACATCTCTTGAAAGGATGTTTGAGAGCCGGAGTACTCTGGGAGTGGTCGTTCTGGCAGGAGAGCTCTACGCCTTAGGTGGCTATGATGGGCAGTCTTATTTACGAACTGTAGAGAAATACATTCCTAAAGTGAAGGAATGGCAGCTAGTGGCCCCGATGAACAAAACAAGAAGTTGTTTTGCTGCAGCTGTCTTGGACGGAATGATATATGCCATTGGTGGTTATGGTCCTGCCCATATGAACAGGTACGTGCTTGTGATGTGTGTAGCTCGATGCCATAAGATGGAAATCAACAAAACTCACTATGAAGTTTGTGTTCGGCAGCTAATTAAAAATTATTCTAAGACAGGTTGGTAATCCACAGTGGGCCTCATTAACGCTTGTTCTGCAGTACAATCTGATAATTCAACTGGGAAATCTTTATTGTAACTTTGTGTTCCAGCTCAGAGCTGGTTTGGTTGGGGTTTTTTTTGTTGTTGTTGGTTGGTTTTTTTCGGTTTTTGTTGTGGTTTTGGTTTTGTGTTGTTTTGTGGGTTTTTTTTTGTTTTTTTTTTTTTGTAAATCCTTAAGAAGGGAAAATGGTAAAGACAAAGACATATACACATATTACAAAGCAAAGTGGTACAAGACACCTAACCCTGTAGACACCCAAGCTGGTTAACTCAGCAGATCAGTATTGTGTGGGCTTACTTGCTCAGGCCCCAGGGTGTGTACCTGTACCTGGGTCAGGGCACTGCACCTCAGTTGCTGAGCTCTCGGGAGAGGCTTGCTCAGCGCTGTGTGAATCCTTCTACCTCAAGCCTGCAAAATATTAGGATGCATGATTACCTTTAACGTTGAAAACACTGATTTGAAATGAGTAGGATTTTTCACATGCTTAACATGCACAAAATAAATATATACCTCAGTTGGAATCTTAAAGTAGTCTTGATGATGATAATAAAGTTCAGGATGATGGTTACTGGTCTGGCTCCTGGGTAGAAGTGTGCTTCCTTCAGACCTTATGTTCACAAGGAATTTTCCTGGTACCAGCATGCTTTTTAATTGTTCTGTTTCACATCACTCTGTATGGATGGACAGGGGCATTTAGTTATGCAGAGAAATTGTTTGCACTCGCTTTTCTTCATTAAAATGGGAAAAAATCAGCCATGTGTCCCTCCAGGAAGCAAATTAATAAACTACAAGTCTAAACAGATGAATAAAGAATGAAAATTAAAATCTTGCTTATAGGAAGGGATACATTGTTTAACAGTGTAGTACAACAACATTGCACTACTCATTCATTGTACTTACTTCTTATACTTGATGCGTTTTTATACAGAACGGTTTGTGAAGCAAAGGATTGGTTTCCAAATAGAAAAGTATATCTAAGTAGTTTTCATTTGGAAAATGAAAACAATATTTTAAATTACTGAAATACAAACCAGCAATAACTTAAACTGTTTGGTATGGTTGCGGCAGAATTTTATAAAACTTAATGTGACATTATTCTAATTTCTTATATTTTAAATTATGAACTGTCATAGCAGTTGAAATACTTAACAGGCAAGCCAGCCATCTCTAAAAGTTTTCCGTTGACTCCAGGATTTCTTCACGTGGGAATTTGACCCGGAATAATTGTCCTGTGTGGTGACTCTTAGCTCCGTACCGTCTTTGTACCACACAGAACTATGGGCTTTAGTAGTAGCTCAGACAAAGCAAAGTCAGCCGCGGAGTAGAGCAGGCGCACCAGGAGTTCCTGTGGCACCTCAGGGATGCTCGCTCCACTGCAGCCTTGTTGCACAGACCATAAAACAAGGAAGAGAATCAAGCCCTTGCTCTTGCCAGAAGCGGTTCCCGAAAGTTGAATGCTCAGTGTGCGCACAGGACTTTTGAAAGGTAAACTCAGTAACCTACTTCTGGGAGATGTAAGACTTATCACTGGAGAAATAGGAAACATCTTTATCAAACCGGTGCTTTTAAAGGGAAAGCGCTGAACGACACTAAAATTCTGCAGTGGTCTTGCTCCTTTTCCGCATCTTCTCTCTTCCTCAGTCAGAAAGGAATTGCCAGCAGCTCCTGTGTAGTTACTGGAATCTGATATTTCATTATTGGCTTTTTTTAAATTTAATTTACTTTTTATTGAATAATTTTGCTTTTATTAATTATTCAAAAGTGTGAGTAATATGCCATGCCACGCAGTCACTAGACTCGTACAAGCTCCAGCATTAAAAGAAAGCCGACTGCTGTGTAATTAAGCACCTTTTCTCCAACTTTGTAGTGCTTCTGATTTTCTTTTCCCTTTTTTCTCCCCCCTTGTGTTACTGAAGCTACACTTCCGACAGGGAATGGTTACGTGCCATGAGTGTGTTAGTGACTCTGACCATCTGTACAGCTGCAGTGATTAAAAAAAATAGTAATGCTGATGATAATTCGTTTCCATTTTCTCCTGAAGGCCTCTTCTATCCTTAGTGTTTTGATCCGCAACCTTTTTATTGCTTTTCCTGAGGGATTAGTTCTCCATATTTATTTTTTTCCCCTCCCTGTTATTTTCAGGCAAGCCTCCAGGAAGTTTTTGATTTGATGTGTTAGTCAAATAGACACACTTCAGATCTGCATTGTGTTCAGTTTTTCATGAGTTGCTTTTTTTATAAAGAGCAGCGGTCGTCCTTGAAAGAGCTTTCCATCCTGGAGCCAGTTTTGAAAAGCCTTGCTTTATTTCAATGTGTCACCTGAAAATCCAGGGTAGTGGCATAAGGACGTCAGAGAAGCGGCCACGTCAGGGTGAAATATGTTAAAACTGCTTTTTGGCAACGCTCTGTTGAGAACCTTCAGCTGTTTTGTGTTGTTGAAGGACCCGAGGATGTGATTGATGCTTCTGAAGTGATACCACTGGCTTTAGTTTCTTGTGTGCTGCCGTTGGGTTGTGCAAAGCAGCCATGCCGCAGGGTTTTTCATCAGCTCAAGCACTTTTTCTTCGTGTTGTGTTATTCCTGTGTGCGGTAATACTGGTTGGCAGAACTAGATGTACCTCTGACAAATGCAGATTTCTTGTGGAGTGAAATTCAAACGTCACTAAAATCCAAGCCTCACAAGTTGTTTCTTTGTATTTGCAGCATGGAGCGTTATGATCCCAGTAAAAACTCGTGGGAGACGGTCGCTTCAATGGCTGATAAGCGAATAAACTTTGGTGTCGGTGTCATGCTGGGCTTCATTTTTGTAGTAGGTGGACACAATGGTGTGTCTCACTTATCGAGCATTGAGAGATACGATCCTCATCAAAATCAGTGGACTGTGTGTCGACCCATGAAGGAACCCAGAACAGGTAGGGACATAGAAAACTCTCAGCAGTTAACTCGGATATCCTTTTGTAAATAAATTGCTGTTTGACCCGACAGAAGCTGCAATAAATTTGCAGTGAGTTGTCTGCAGAGCATCGTACTCTGTGAATTGGACCAAAGATCACTTAATAGCTCTGTGAAAGAATGAGTATTTTTTTTCATTAATTTTGAGTGAATTTCAGCAATTCTGTGGTTACTGTTCTATTGTATTTTATTTTATGTTGAGACTCTGTAGTGCGTCCTCTCTTCTGGTCCCTGACAAGGAGTGTTGGGGCAGAAGAACATTGCGTTGTCATAGGAAAGGGCGTGAGAAGAGTCAAAAAGGAGTGTAAGACCTGAACAGAGAACGACTCCTCATTTACACCCGTTTTCTTTAAAGACAGAGCAGCTGCGAGAATGTCTGTTCAGCCTGCAGGTTGGGGAAGGGAGGGGTCCAATCAGGAGCAAGAATACTACTTGGTGCTCATGCAACCTTTTTTTTCCTTTCCAATAGGAGTTGGTGCAGCTGTAATTGATAACTACCTTTATGTAGTCGGCGGTCATTCAGGGTCATCCTACCTGAACACTGTACAGAAATACGATCCCATCTCGGATACCTGGCTGGACTCTGCTGGGATGATGTACTGTCGATGCAATTTCGGTTTGACTGCACTTTGATGAAAGTGGGACTTTATGGACCTGATATAAAGATGGAGCTTAACCTGCTTGGAAATAAACCCTGCTGGCGGAGACCATGAGCTGCGTTTTCTGAAGCTGGAAAGTTGGAGGAATGTGGTGAAGTGAGGACTGAAATGAGGAAGGATTTGTTTTCTTCCGATAATTGGCCTTTGTTACTTTAGCAACATGGGCAGAAGGAATGGAAAGCTTATTACCAGCTGGGTTTAGGTGGCATCCTGTTAATGGCAGTGAATCTTAGAGAGTACTGTACATGCCTGGGATATGGTTAGAAAACTTACTCTATATCTAACCCTTTCACTTTCTAGAGCTTTTTCTCTCTTCCTCCTGCCTACTCTGAAACATGAAGTTTACTGTGCTTGGGGTGAGAGACGTGTGAATGTGTGTATGACTGGACAGTTTGCTGATAGTTGTCCGGTTGTGTCTTCATATTAAGAAAATGCCAGTGCTTCATAATTTTTTTTATGAACAGTAACTAAAGGGCTGCCTTGTTTCTGTATCTCAAGGTTTGTAAATAATAAATGCCATAGTACGTTGCCTGTACACTCTCCTTTGTTACCCGCTTACTGGTAGGAGGGCTGGGATGGTAATTAGTAACTACTTCGAGAAATTTACAAGGCAAATTTATTGCCTCTTAGTGAAATTTTTGGATTTCCTGAAAAGAAATCACAGTTTTCACTTTCCCTTATATTTTCTTTTTGTGGATAAATGAGCGCTAGATGAAAGGACTTTAATCTTGCTGGTCTGCTGTGTGTTTTCAGCTGTAGTGCAAGGAAAAATTACAACAGTAATGCATCGGAAGATGCCACAGCAGCATTCATAGTGTGATAAAACATAAATACTCAGAAATGAATCCGTCCCGTCCTTCTCCCAAGCGCGCTTGTGTCCATATTCCATATAACTTCATTTTTTTAAAAGAATGTATGATTGCTTTCTCAGAGTGTTCAGATATAAAAATGGTGCTAAATGTAGGACTTAATGATAAGGCTGTTACTGATTTTAGTGCGGTATGCATAAAGCATGATTGTTTTGATTGTTGTAGTGGTTTTGTTTCTTATTTGCTGGATGCATTCGTGCCTATGAAAACTGTCAAGAATAACAATGTACTGAATGAGCTCCACGTTTGTTACATTATTATTTTATTCTTCAGAAGACTTACTTTTATTGTTCCACTTCTCACAAATACATAAATAGGGAGCGAATGGTGGGATCCCATCTCGGGTTCTTCGGAGAGTTTTGCCGTCACCACGAGCCGCAGTGAATGAAAGGCACAGGGCGAAGTGTGTGTCCTGTGGAGGGGAGTACAGAAGGTTGGTTCCTGTGATTAACCAGAATCTCAAACGATATAACTTTGTGATAGCCCTAAACTTAGTGAAAATTTGGACAGGTAAATAGGAAGTGACGCTGTGGGTTATAAACATTATTTAAAATAGATGACTGAATAAATATGAATTTTAGCTAATTTAGAATGTTTGGGTTTGTTTTCTGATTTTTAACTAGGAATCACGGTTATCTTGAATTTCTGTTTTGATGTCTGTATGTGTGTTGCCAGGCCTGGTACTGGAGAATGTTTCTGCCTCCAGAGTTATTTTCCCCTTGTTCTAACATGTTAAATTAATGTTTGTTTCCCCTTGTTTTTCAAACCCATATAGTATTATTTTTGAAGGTGCAATAATATTTGAAAGAGTTGCTTTAAAAGCCATTTCTTTGTAAGTACGCTAAGTGGAGGTTTCTGAGTGTACTTGATTTATCCTGAGTTCCTGCAAAGCTAATTGCAGCCAGGCGAACAGTGGTGTTCCTTGTTCTTCCATACGCTAACGTTCAGATTTTAAGCAGTCAAGGAGACGAGGGTGTTTTCACCATAAAACATTATTCACAGGTAACAGGGGTTTGCACAGATTATAAAATCCTGCACGTATTCTTCAGATTTGGTAGAATTAAGCAGGACTTTAAAAGCAAATAAAATTAACAATTGCAGCATTTTCAATGAAGTTTATTTGACCCACTAAAGATTCTAGTTATATAGCAATAATAGTGTAATTTAATTATTCCAGTGAATCTCTTGATAGGACACAAGTAGCTACACGGTTGTACGTTGCGTGTTTGTGTGGGGAGGAGAAGGAAGGGGAGCAGGTTTGGGGATTGAGGGATGTTTCAGCCTGTTGCGTGGATTGCCTTCTCCTTCTGTTCAGGTAAACGCCCAAGCTGAATGTTTCCACGTGCTGGTTTACTTTTTGGTCTCTTTCACAGAGATGCCATTGATTATCATATTTTTCCAATATACACCTGAGAGCAAGATGCTTAACAAACTAATATTAAAAAAAACAAAACAAAACAAATCCCTTGCTTAAGAGAAAAGTTTATGCCTTTTATTGATACAAGGCTTTCCACGCAGTTCGTTATATACCGTACCTTTTAGAGTTTAGCAGCGATAGGATTCCATGAATGAAGATGCTCATACACATGTTCTGACTGGAAGTATTAGTAAAGGCTGTTTTGAGTTAGCACAAAGTGGTGCAAGGTGTAGAAATCGTTTTGACTTCATCAGAGCAAAAAATCTGTAGGTCAGGGTTATTCAATGTTTATATAAACATCTTTCATTTATGGAAGTCAAAGCGCTTCAAATTGTGAAGTGTTTTATTCTCTCTACCTAGGCAGCGACAATGTTGAATTAAGTGACAGAGATTGACCCCGTATTGTGTGATGTGGTATTGCTAAATTTAAGATAGCAGCGTAAACAATTTTTTAGTACACAGACTTGGTATGAAGAATGGGAAAAATTCCTGATGAAATATACTGCTGTTATTTGATGAACTGTTTAGCTAGAAATGGATTGAAGAGTGTATCAACCTAGAGGTCGTGTCACTTAAAATCATGCCATCTCCGGGTTCTGTTCTGGGTGCTTGTTGTCCTGTTCACTGAAGTGCTTGGTTCTGGGAAGATCAGACGCAACAGTCAGTTTAAATCTGCATTTAGAGACCAACACTCTCATTGTAATGTCTGTCTTGCAGTTTAAAAATTAAGGACCTTCAAATAAGATGTCATACAACTATAAATTATCATCCAGTTCTATTTCTTAATCACTCAAAATTATTTGTGAAGCACTTTAAAATGGGAATGAGTTTATATGTGTACATACAGTTCCTGAATTTCTGCCTTTTTTTTTTTTTTTTTTTTAATTAAGATATTCATCTGTAAGCTGCTTGACAGTCTCTCTCCCGCTAGGAATGCTTTTCTTTCAGAAAGTCTAGTTGGAATTTCTAGAGGGGCAAATGTGTCCACTGCGCATTACAAACAGGTAACTTTTTGTGGGAGATAGCGTGTACTTTTGTGAATTTGCCATCTGTAAGTTCCCATTCACTATATGAAACAATGCAAAATGTCCAAGCTTGCCTTAAATTCTTGATATTTAACTGAAACGCAAAGAACTGGATGATAATTCCTATTTTTTTGCCTTATGCGCTGTGCTGTATTTTAAACCCAAGGATACCTATAATTTTTAGCAGGATTTAATAATTGTACAGAGAATACCAAATTGTACTCGGACTTGACCAGAGTGCTTTGGTTGGGAGTAAAAAATGATATATGTAGTTTTGTGTATGTAGAGTGTTTTTATGTGTACATCTTTTTTAGCAGCAATGTTCCGGTTTTGTTATTGTTTACAAAAGTGGCATTTGAGTTCAACAGGAAAATAACTGTAACCTGCGTTCTCGGTCTTTACTGGCGTTCTCAATGTGTTTGCTCTCGTGATACTGCTCTGTAAGTATTGTAACTATTTCACTGAATGTGAAACAATTTAGTAAATAAACCTGGGGAAAAACTTACTTTTATACGTTCGTTGGACCGTGAATATAGATCTGCTGTAGGAGCAGTCTCTTTTCAGTGGTGCCCATTGATAGGACGAGGGGTAATGGGCACAAGCTTGAACATAGGAAGTTCCATCTTAACATGAGGAGGAACTTCTTTACTTTGAGGGTGGTGGAGCACTGGCACAGGCTGCCCAGAGAGGTTGTGGAGTCTCCCACTCTGGAGACATTCCAAACCCGCCTGGACGCTGTCCTGTGCAACCTGTTGTAGGTGACCCTGCTCTGGCGGGGGGGTTGGACTGGATGATCTCCAGAGGTCCCTTCCAACCCTGACCATTCTGTGATTCTGTTTAGTCTCCTAACGCAGAGATGTCTCTGTGCGTTGCCACTCGAAAGCGGTGGTTCCTCAGCGCTGCGGGGTGACGGTTGGGACAAAGGGAGGTGGAGCAGGAGGGTGCTCACCCTTGTAGGGGAGGAGACCCTGACCCCGGGAACCACGTTACTGGGCTGTGCCCTGGTGCTATTAGAAGCTCCTGTGGACGAGGATTTTAGTATGTAGCTCGTGATTTCCCATCTGTCCTGTAGCCGTAACTGCCGTCTCCCTGATGAATCAGCACCTATGGAAGGAACACGCAAACCCGCTTGTTCCTGCCTGCCTTGGCAGAAGAGCACGCTCTAGAAAGCTCCCGTACAAACCGTTCCCTCCTGGTGGTGAAGTCCCAGCATCACTGACTGACTGCAGAAACACGATCTGTGCAGGGCCAAAGGGGTTTGCAGCTAAATAATTTTAGTTTACTGTTAGACAGCTCTTCACGTTTGTGTTTGAGGCAGTGCTTTCTCCTCGGGTGATGGTTTGCATGAAGTAACGACAGGCACCCCTCTCTCTCCGTTAGCGAAACGGAAATTTAAGGTTTGGCAATTATGCGGTGAAATTATTTTTTTGCTGGCACGAGGCAGGCAGGACTGGCTAATTTTTTTTACATAGTTGAGAGCAGGGATTAGTGCACTGAACTCACTTTCTTGCCCAAGGCCTGAATTCAGCTTCTGGTCGCTGCCGTAGGAGGTGCTGTTCACCACTGGTCCTCACGGGTGCTCATACTGTCCGTGAAACGTGCGTAATCGTGGAACCTGTGAACTCCAGCTAGAAGACACTGCCTTTTGTAGTCCAGGTCATGCTGAAGCTGGCACAAAAGGAAAATACTCAAGTGGATTTCTTGGGGGGGGGTAGGGGGAGATTTATTACATTAATTAAAGGCTTTCAGGTAATACCCATCAAGGACTTAGTTTTAGCTTTCCCTAAGTTTAACGGCTGCTATTCCACAACGACGTAGCAGGCGCTTCACGACACACTTGACAGGTAGACGGGGCAGGTGAGGATTTCTCCCAGTTTATGCTGAAGTTACACATCTTTTTAAAAAAATAAGATTGTGTCAGAAGAATACAAACACCTTGCGCAGCATTTGGCTGAAGACCGCATGAGGCTGTACAATACACAGCTGCTGTAGGCTTCCTCTTGCTTCAGGTCCCAACCGTGCATAACACGCAGACCTTAATTTTAGGGGTGGCCAGGAAGGTAATGGTAAAAGGAACATAATAACTTGGGGGGTTTTAGATGTGTAATATTAACTAGAGATGGTAAAAAAATACAAAAACCTGGTGCTTTACTTTTAAAAAAAACAACATTTCTAAGCCCACCATAGCTCCATCCGGTAAACCTCGATTTGGGAAGCTGCAGCATAGAGCTTTTCTCTCTGGAAGAGCAGGGCACCTTCCAGTAAATGTCTGAAAAGAAGAGTCACGTGGATAGCACAAACATGCAGTGCGGCACCTGCTGATGGGGAAAAGGGTCTGGTAGGTGACTGCCCTCACGCAAACAGGTCACCCCTAGACCCAGCTCTCACAGGGACCTGTCCTCTTCCCTGAGGTGACCAACTCATGAAGCAAGTGTAGGGCCAGAGGTTCCTGTGCTCCCCGAAGGGCGGCTCTGGGTTCCACCGGCCAGTTCAACACTGGTTTGTGATGTCTCTGCTCCGAGGAAAAGGCGGGTGGCTGGTACTCACAGACAGCAGAACGGGTTTCCTATTTCTCACCCTGTAGAGGTTTAATTTGACTATTATATTCCTTGGAAAACGCCACTTTGATCATGTGTTCCCTTTTGGGCAGCCGGTCAGCACTGCCGTCTGTGCGGCTCCAGGCGGATCCGGCAGCGCGGCGTTTCATGCTCCTCGGCACTTGGTACCCGGATTTAACTGAACAGCCAGCGCCAACAGCTGAGAAGCGGTGACTGGGAGACAGGACGGGCAAAGTAAACTGGATGAGCATTACTTGAAACTTCTCAAATGGTAATGTTCTTTGCTACTAAAGCTCCAGTCGAGAAAAAAACCCAAAGCTGTTTATTACCAGCCGCAGTGCGCTCACACTTCTATTAGTTATTCAAAAGTTTCAGATGAACTGAGAGAGTCCAAGTGGCTATACTGAATTCACCGCGCATTTATCTTCTGCTGCTTAGTACTAGTACCCGCTCTCCTCCTCAGGTAAGGTCATTCTCATAGTTACAGACTAAAAGAAACCAACAAAACTAAAAATGCTCATGTTTCTGCACTGCCACCCCCCCCCTCCGTCCCGGTCCCTCTGCGGCGAGGGCAGCTGTGGGCATCAGCCGTGCCCCTGCGGGGCTGCTGCGAGCAGTCCCCTGGCGTGACACCGGCCTCTCTCACGTCGGACACGGGCACGGAAAACTTCAGCTGCTGTGATTTTCCCAAGCCAGACTGAGGGCTGCCAGGCAAAACAAAAACCCAGCACGCTTCAGGCTGTGCCGAACACCGCCCGCTGGGCACTCACCCAGGCCTGGCGGGGGACGACTGCCAGCGGAGCCCAGACTCCACGAGGGATTTCTTGGGCAAGATGGAAATAATCGTAATCGCTTGAGCTGGTTATTAAACTCTAATAATCTGCAAGTGCAGAACAATTATGACAATTGTTTCCAGAAGTCATGCACATTGAAAAACAATCACCCATCTCGTGAAAGTTCAGATTTTTTAAAATAGAATAAAGAAGATGTATTTAAAGCATATTTATTTCTTGCCCATAACATACCTGCTTTGAAATTAAGGAAAACAGTAAGTTACAAGTCAAACTTTCTTCACTGATTAACATTTTCATGCATTATTCAGCTAACAATTAAGAATATACATCTCAAAATATCGCTATAGATTGAAAATTCAGGAGTTTGTTTCTCATTGTACAGAAGGTAAACCGAAGACCTTCAGCATAGGCTGACACTCTTTAAATAGAAAGAACAGGGAAGAACAAGACCAAACTATTTGAGAATCAGTTGGGGCAGAGGGGACCTCTGAAGGTGACCCGCTCCAGCCCCGCCACCGCGCACCCGCGGAGGAGGAGCAGGCGGTTACAGGGGGTTGCTCAGGTCCATGTCGGGGCTGGAGCCGGGTCTCCAGAGAAGGCGCAGACCCCAGAGCAGGCCGGGCCAGCTCGCCGGAGGTGCTGGGGCCCGTACCGCCAGCACCCAACCTCCTCTCGCACCCATTTCTTGCCATTTTGGCAATTCCCTGAGCACAACCACCCCAGAGCCCTCTCTCGCTCAAACCTCCATCACACGGACATGACCTGCAGTTGCCTCCTGCCCACTTTTAAAGCCCAAGGCTTCCTCCACAGAGATGGGATCATAGCATCGTCTAGTCTGGAAGGGACCTCTAAGATCATCGACTCCAACCATTAACCTAACGCTGCCAAACCCACCACTACCCCACGGCCCTCAGCACCGCGTCTGCCCGGCTTTTAAACACCTCCAGGGACGGCGACTCCACCACTGCCCCGGGCAGCCTGTTCCAGTGCTTGACAACCCTTTTGGTGAAGAAATTTTGCCTAATATCCAATCTAAACCTCCCCTGGCGCAACTTGAGGCCGTTTCCTCTTGTCCTGTCGCCTGTTCCTTGGGAGCAGAGACCGACCCCCCCTCGCTACCCCCTCCTTTCAGGGAGCTGTAGAGAGCGAGGAGGTCTCCCCTCAGCCGCCTCTTCTCCAGGCTAAATGCAACAAGCTTCTCTCGGGGCAGCATGGCCGGCTGCATGTCCAACCTCTCCCCACAGCGCGGAAGGACACGGTGGGGATCAGAGTCACCAACGGCCAGTCCCAGAGCCCCGCGTGCTGCAGCCTCCCGGGGCTGCTGGCTCCTTCTCCCTCCAATTCCAATTTTTGAAGGCCGTTTATGATCAATTATCTCTTTTTTTTTTTAGCACAGACATTGCTTTAATTTACTATTAATACACTTTCACAAGCTCCAGCACATACAGCATCAGAGTACTCTGATTTTAAAGACCGGGCATAAAAATGATTATTGCACCGTGAAATGAGATATATCCAGTCATTTAAAGTGTCCTTCCATCGTTTTGAACTTGGTCAGAATTAAAAATTGCAACGATGATGTCTTAATGACTCTGCAAAGTAATTTTTAATAGCCAGAGATCTTACCAGCTGCACAAACCCAGACCCCATGCCTGAATGCTTCCCAGCATCTCTGTAATTCTGAAATGCCTCCGGCAAGTGAGAAAAAGATTTGGAAACTGTATTATACAGTCCTGAGATCGTGTCTGAGGTGGAAACACACGTTCATCTTCCTCGGACAGATAAAAGCATTTCCAGACATTAATGTATCAGCTGCAAAAGAAAAAAAAAAAAAAAAAGGATACTGGCAAAACTGAAATAACTTTATTACATAATATACCTGAGCATACAAATATTCCTCTGGCAATTTTGTTGTTGTCATCTTAAAAATAAGCAAGACGGCAATGAGTTACTCTCCTTGCACCTGTGCTGTAATGACCAGCCTGCCCAACCGCTTTGGGGCTTCCACCGTGCAGCCACTGAGAACAGCGTGCCCCTTCCGCAAACGGCAAACGTCCCAAATTCACCCCCAGGAGCCATGCCCGAGCTACGTGAGAGCGCAGGGAAGGGCAGCGCCGTGGGGTTTCCTACGGCATGGCCAAGCCAAGGAGCAGAAGCGCTTGCCATAACCCATGGGCTACCAGAAGGACCTCGGGGCCACCTGGGGCAGAGCAGCTGCCGCCTGCCCACACACCCACAGCTGGGCTCCTTTCAGCCCCCGCTTCTCCCCACGGCTGTCCCCTCTGCCCCTCGCCACAGTGCCGGTGCCAGCGGCAGCCGGGGGGGACGGTGGGAGGTGGGGAGCAGGAACAGGACTAATCCAGCGCGGGGATTGTGCCAGACCAAGTTAGCCAAGTGGCGTAACTTGTGTTCTTCTTCTTCCCGAAGAAAACCACTTTTTCTCACCTTGCGGAGTCGCACAAAGACCTCTTCTCCTGGGGGTGTCCTCGGGATGGCCAGTGGCGGCCGAGCGGGAGCCCGGGGCCGTCCCCGCTCCCCGACCCCTCTGCCCGCCGGCGTGGGGCACCGCAGCCCCTGTCCCTCACCCGGGCTGTGGCAGCGCCTGCGGGCGGAGTACTGAGGGGCCGGTTTTATTGGCATAGATCGTGCCGATAAGGCGCTCTCACATCATAGTGGTCTTGGTTTTTTCTTATTTTTTTGTAAACGACCACTCCAACGAACTTGCCATGTTTACGCTACAATTCCCAGACTCGCGCTCATGACCCGTGCAGACAGACAGCCCCTCGTAAGGCACACCGTGCCGGGCGACGGCCGGACCCTGGCGATTTCACTCCCCGGGCTGGCGTGCCGTCACCCTGCCGGCTACCGCGGCTCTCCCTCTGCCTCCTCTCGGCACCCGACACGCTCTGGGGTGAGGGTGCGTTACAGCTGGTGACCGAAGGGACAGCAGGGGCTGAGCAAGGTGGAGGGGGAAAGGAAAGTGCTTCAATTTCAAGACTTACTTTTTTCAGAATAGGGGGAACAGCATTTAAGCAGAAGGGGAAAAGCCGGTGCCCTTCGGTTCTTTAGAGGAGGGAAAAACCGCTGCTTTCTTCCCCCTCACAGAGGCACCCGCAGAGCAGGCTGCGTTCTTAGGCGGTGCTGTTAGACATTCAAGTCTTGTGCATTTTGAAGTAGAAAAATGATATTGCTTTCGGTGATGTTATTTGAGAGTTGGAGTTGAGTGCATGCTTGAGTGCTTTATTTAATTGGAGACGGAATTCAAATACCAATAGCTTTGAGCTGCAAATTTGGATACATATTTCAGTGCTAACACCGCCAGGCTGCGGAGCAGCTGTGCAGCCTGGTGTGGACGTGAGGATGCAGCAGGTATTTCACTCTGATGTGGACCTGGATTTGCCTCGCAGAATCCCTCCGCGATCACCTTCTGCATTATTAATAGGTGTATTTTGTGTACGCAAAACTAAATGCAATAGTCTGCACCTATCAACGGCGCTACTACTGCGGGCAGCAAGGGGGCCGTGAGGAAAGGACCACAAGTCCTACGAAGTCCCTCTCCCCATCTCCCAAGGGCCGCACCGCGCTCCCCGTGCCATCAGCAGGGGATTGCCAAGGAACGTGCCAGCGGCAGGGATGAAGCTGCTCCTGAGCGGGTATCCCAGTGGGAGTCCGTGGAACAGGTTGATTCCCAGAGCTGCCGAGGGTGTGAACAGAGCAGGGACGAGCTGAAACACCTCATCTCATGCAGAGAGAGTTGGGGGTGTTCAGCCTGGAGAAGAGAAGGCTCCGGGGAGACCTCAGAGCCCCTTCCAGTGCCTAAAGGGGCTCCAGGAGAGCTGGGGAGGGACTCTGGATCAGGGAGGGGAGCCATAGAATGAGGGAGAATGGTTTTAAAATGAAAGAGGGGAGGTTTAGATGAGATAATAGGAAGAAAATCTTGACTCTGAGGGTGGTGAGCCCCTGGCGCAGGTTGTCCCGAGAAGCTGTGGCTGCCCCATCCCTGGAGGTGTTCAAGGCCAGGTTGGACGGGGCTGGGAGCAACCTGGGCTGGGGGGAGGTGTCCCTGCCCAGGGCAGGGGGTGGACTAGTTGGCCTTTAAAGGCCCCTTCCCACCCAGACTATCCTGTGATTCTATCATTCTACTTTGGCACGGGGTCACCGCTCCCTGCCTTGTGCCCTGCACAGGCGGGACGCTGCTGCTGCACCTCCCGGGACATCCCTTCTCCGAAGAGTCCGACCTTCCTGCTCTGCAGCGCCATACGGGTGATCGCACCGCGGGGGTGCAGACGGTTTTCTTTTCTGCTCAGCCTCAAACGGCCATGACCACCCTCCATTCCTGCTAGCAACCACCGTACCACTTCACTTCCAACAGAAACACAATTCTTAGGCTAAAAATAAGTCAAAGCAGCTCAGTGGACGATGACAATAAGGTTTTGCTCCCTCTTTCTCTTCCCCCCCTAATTTTGGAGCCCGTGTGTGCTCAGGCTGTGCTGAACACCGTCAGGCCGGGGTAACTGCCGAGGGTCTGGGGGTGCTGAGCCCAGTTACAGGGTTAAAAAAATGCCCCCGAAGCTTCGGGAATCCCTGTCTGTCTGTCTCGGGGCTGGACGGATGGATGTATTTCCCTCAGTACCCTGAGTAAAAAGTTAATGTCTTCAAATTACTCACACGTATATTGCCAGGAAAAATATAACGAGATAGAGCGTTCGCTCCGCTCTGCTCCCGGCACAGTAAGCGAGACAACGGGGGACGCTGAAAGCCCCCACCTGCGGGCTCCGGGGGCCGCGGGGGCTCGCGGGCGCCCCGGCCCGGGGAGGGTGGCCCGGGGGTGCCCACAGGCGGAGGGAGACGATTTTATACCCTCGTTTATGGGTTTCCCACTCCTGCTCCCAGGATGGCACAACGGCAGCCCGGCGGGCGCCGGGACACTGTTTTGGGGCAAGGAGGGGAGTTCGGCCTCCACCCCCAGGAGAAGG
>VZSZ01009518.1:252725-285529 GCA_013398815.1 Ibidorhyncha struthersii
AGTCCGGGCAATGAAATTGCTGAAGGCCCCTCCTCACCCTCGGGGGGAGTTTGCTTTGCTTTGGGACCGATGTGTTTGGGCAGGGATGTTCCTTGGTGGGGCACGTAAACCCCTGTGGGAAGGTGCCAGGGACACCACTGGGTACAAACCCCCGTGGGAGGGTGCTGGGCACACTGTGGGTGCCAGCCTGCTCCGGCAGCGCGGTGTCACCCTCCTCTGGGGGCTGCTGCGGACCCCGAAGCCGGCCGAGTGGGGCTGACGGCGTGTGAGCCCGCAGCCCGACTAAGCTGGAATGCAAATGCCGGTGGGAGCAGAGGTTACCTGAGCTGTGCGAGGAGCGACAGCAGAGACCTGAAGGGATTTGGGGTGTTTTCCAGCAACCCCCGGGAGAATACACGGCATTAAACTCGAAAAATGCGGTGTGCTGGAATCAAATCGGGATTTTCCTTACAGGTAAGGAGGACTTTGTACACAATGTTTTCATGTGAGAGAAAGATAAAATAAGTCCCTCAAGATCTTCTGGCATTATTTTTCTGCTGTTTTTTAAATGGTGCATCAGTGTTGAAGTGGAGGACGTCGGTGACGGCACCGACTGGTCCCGCAGCAGCGGTGCTGGAGCTGGGGCTGGGATGATGGGACGAGGTGGGGGGTGAGGGTGGCAAACCCTCGGCCTCAGCCCGTGCGATGGCAGCAGCATTGCGGGGGGCTGTCCCCTGCTCGGGGTGAGCTCAGCAGCTCTTTGGAGTCGGCCACGCTGGGTGGACGGGGCAGAAAGCAGCTTTTGGCAGCCCGGAGCGGAGCCGGCGATTTCTGCGGCGGGGAGGGGTCCGTGGAGAGCCCTGGCCCCAGCCAGGCTGTTTGCTCACTGATGAGACTGTCACAGTTTTGAAGCAATTCGGGCAAAAGGATTTTAAGCTCCGAAGGGATCTTACATGTATCCCTGTGACATTTGACATGCTAATCTTATGGAAATAGATTAATTACAAATGCTATTTCTGTAGGCTTAACTTACTATCATAAGGTCATTGCTAAAGGATAAAAGCTGATGAGATTGTACTGAATAATAATGCAAACCATAGGATTTCTCTGAACGACCAAGCAGGGAGTTACGAGTTTCACCGAAGGAGGATGGGGCAGGAATTAGAGGGGAGCTGCAGCTCTTCCAGTCTCGGGCGCTTCAGACACTGTGGAGCAGCTGCGGGAAGCGGGTGTGCGGGGTCAGCTCCTCGCCCGCGGCGCTGCAAGGTGCGGGGAGGATGGGGGCACCCCAACCTGCCCCAGGAGGGAGCGGGGAGGGCGGCTGGCTCGGGGTGCTCGCCCCGAGGAGCACCCGGTGCTGGTGCGTCGGGGGGATGCCGGCGGCAGGCTGAGCCCGCTGCCCGGGGTCCAGCTCTCCGCCTCAGCGGGGACGTGGTGCGGGATGGCAGCAGGGGGACGGGAGGTGGGCAGAAGGGAGGAGTGATGTTCAGTTGGAGCCGAGGACAGCCGCATTCAGTAAGTGTAAGCTGGCTTTGTCATTTTTTCTCTCCCTCTCTGTTTCTCTCTCCAGTTCCAGGGGAATAATGCAGGCAGATGGGCGCTAATATTGGCTCTGTCACCGGAGCAGACGACAGAATTTGCTTTTAGTCATTTCCATTTCAGTTTATCCGGCGTTTGTGCCGTGGCAGCATGTTGCCATGGGAATCGCCATGTGCGGGCAGGCGGCAGGCAGCGGGCACGTGAGGGGCACTGCACAGCCACCACTGTGCTGGGGACAGTGGGCACCTGGGGTGGCCCGGGACACTCCGGTGGGTGGTTGCTGGAACCCAGCGCCTTGTGATGCTGTCCCCCAAGCTCTGTGCCAGGAAAACTCCTTCTTGGAAGCACTGGCCTGGGGTGTTTGCCATCCACCCTTGGCATCACCCCATGCCCCAAATCCCCCGACTGATCTGGGGATGGATGGAGCCGTAGGGGCTGCTAGTGCAGCACCATCCCACTGCCCACTCCACCGCAGCACTGGCGTGGGGTTGGGTGACTCCATGCAAACAGAAGGATGAAGCCTGTCCTGTGCCACAGGGGAACAGCGACGGGCAACAGGGGATCAGCTTTTGGCAAGGAAGCTCCTCGTAAAGGCTGCCTGTGGCTCCCAGAATCCTCCTGGCCACGGGACGGCTGCTGCAGGCAGGCAGTTCCTCCGCACTCGCCCCTGCCGGGTGTCAGCCGCTTGAAGACATGAAGCAAAATGTACACCTGTGTCATAGAGGGGTGTCGGTGGAGCTGTGACAGTGACATCCCGTCTGAGAAATGCTGATGTTTTTGCAGGAAATCACATTATGCAGAAAGCGCAGGTACCTGCGTGGCACTGCAGAGGGCAGGGATGGAGGAGGATGCATTCCCACCCTGCTGTCAGAAACCCGCCTGCCAGCAGATGTGTCTGGTCCTCGCAGCGGTGGGAGAAAGGCACTCGCCTGGCTCTGCCGGGGGCGATGGAGCCGGGGTGCGTGGGGAGACGGGCTGGGTGGGCTTGCTGGGCCCCCCAGCCTCACTCGAGCCTCGTGTCCCGTGCTTCATGCCAGCCCTGCAGCCAGTGCCACCTTCCATCGCTCTCTGTCTTTTCCAAATGAAATCTGGAAACACGGACATGACTTCCTTCATCTCCTCGGAGGTGGTCCCTCACTCTCTGCCAGGGGCTGGACACCGCTGCTGGGACCGTGGGGTGCAGTGGCCCTGGAGCTGGAGGGTCCTGGAGCTGGAGGGTGCCACCTCCAAGGGGCAGAGCCGGAGGAGTATTTATTGCATGTCACGTGTTGGCATTGGTGTTTGCTTTGTGGGGCATCAATAAAACCCTTCCTTTGATTCCTGGTGCTTGTGTGTTATTAAACCCAGGCCAAAGAGGTGTGGGAAGCTGCCCGTGATGGTGGCGGGCTGTGCGTGTCACCCTCTGCTGGGACAGCGACTGACCGTGAGGCTCGGGTTTGCCTTTGGGGATCAAGCCGAGGGACAGGTATAGCTTCCCTTCCTCTTGCCTTAGGCTTCCAGTCCTCAGAGATGCTGAGCAGCCTGGATGGTGCCCGGCAGATGGTAGCAAAGCTCTACTGCGGCGCGCAGAGCAGCTCTGTGCCTTCAACTAAACTGCTCCGAGATGCACTTCTCGCCCATCTTTCTAGAAAGGGAAAAGGTGCCTTTGCTCGGTGTCTCCCAGGAGCATCTCCCCGGTGTCGCTGCAAGCCCGAGCGGGGCTGAGGAAGGAGGCCCATGGAGCGGAGCCCGGATTGATGTCACTGACCGCTGCCGGGCAGCCGGGACTTCCCCGGAGGAGTCACTCCGGGGGTTTAGATGACAGCTCCTCATCTCCCTTAAACCTGGCCAGAGCAGATTTACAACTTAACAGCTGGGCACTGGCAAGTATTTTCCGCAGCAAGCAGCGCTGTGAGGTGAAAAGGCATTTTCAGGAGCACCTGACTCTCCCTGCCTGTTTTAAATAGCATTAGGTAAGAGGTTATTTGTGATTTGGAATCAGGGTACTTGCGGGGAGCTACACAGAGCAGGGCTAACTGCAGCGGGAATTAGGATTTGCAGCGGTAGGTACAGGCAAAAATCCCCAGCAAACTCAGCTGGTCGTGTTTTTATCCGTAAAACTCTCCCACGCGGAGCATTGCTGCCGGGCCCGGGGTCATGCAGCCGTCCGAGCAGAAACCTGCTGCCCCCAGGGAAAATCAAGAGCCAAGCTGGGAGCTCGGGCACGTCCGTGAAGCCTCCCTCCGGGGCGGTGATGGGAGATGGGTCCCATCAGCTGTGGCCCTCCTTCCTCCTGGCTGGGGCAGCCGCCGGATGCCGGGCTGCGTCCAGAGCTGGGGGGGGGGGCTCAGCGCTGCCGGGGTGTGCGCGTGCGACAGGAACGAGGATACCGGCTTCGGTTTGAATTGCAAAGACGTGATTTTCTTTATAGCAAAGAAATTAAGGTAATGGAAGAGGATCTCATTTGGCAGGAAGGATGCTATTAGTTTCAAAGAAGGTTCTAACAAGAGCAGGAAAAATAACCGCTTCCAGTGGTAATAATTAGAGATACTTGATTTTTCTCCATTTGAACATTTTAATGACTTTTAAAGCAGAATCTTTTTTGTTTTTTCTTTCTAGAACATCTAAAACCTGAAAATATATTTTTCCCCAGTCTTTTGTTTTCTTGGAAAAAAAAACTGGAAAATACAAACTGAAATGTAGAAATAACATTTCTGGAAAAGTGCTAGTGAGAAGTGACAGCAAAATTACGTGATTTAAGGGTTACGCTGCCTCCCCCTGCCGTGGGCGGGCAGGTCACCAGTGTCCCCATCCCACTGGTGGGACCTGACTGCATGTGCCCAGGATGGGGCACGTGCATTTCCCCGGAGCAAAGAGCCGTGGGGTTGGGACAGGGACCCCTCCGGTGCCGCCTGTGGGAGCTGTGGATGTTTCCTGCAGTTGTCAGGGGTTTGGGCTTTGGTGACAATCAGTTGTTCCTGCTGAGGACCCACGGTCAGGGTTCTCCACTCCCAGCCCAGCAGAGAGGGGTGTTTCTGGGGCTTCCCTGACTCCCTGTGGGATGCGGCGCAGTGGGACGGACCTCAGCTCTGCTCTGGGGAGCCGCGGCCGTGTCCCATCTGGGGGAGGTGGGGGTGGGGGACGGGGGTCCCCGCTGTCTCTGGACTGGGCTGGAGCTGGCCGTGGGTGTGCTGCCCTTCGGTAGGATAACTGAGGTTTGACCCCACCTTGAGACCATGAGTGGCTGCATGAGGTGCGGCTGGAGGAGAGACAGGGATCTGAAGCCCGCGAGAAGACCTCCTTCAACCTGACTTTGGGCTCTGGACCCCACCCCCATGCTGGGCTGATCCCCTGCCCCATCCCCAGTGCCTTTTTACCCCCTGGAAACAGCAACACAGATTTTGTCTGGCGGAAAAGCACGCAGTATGGGATGAGATAAATATTTCCAATTACCTGATAATGAAGGATTGATTGATAGGGAGAACCATGAGGCACAGGAGCAGCTATTAGTGTGACATTTCAACCCTATTAGTCAGATTAAAAATCAGATGCACGGGGCTGCTGAACGAGCCTGTGTCAGAGACTCGGCGCATAAATTTCCCTGGGAGGGTGTAAACAACATCGCAGGGAGGAAACGGGCAGATGCCGAATGCGAGGAGCGGCGAGCAGGGAAAGGGGCACCCGCGGGTCCCCAGGGCGCAGGCACAGCACCGGAGATGTGTGTCTTTGCACTGCGGAGGGAACTGGGGATCTAACACGGTCACACAGTTCAGGATCTGGACTTCAAAATGGGAGAGAGCCCATATTTTTGGATAAAACTGCTAAGGCTCGCGTTGCTCCCAGCAGCATCGTGCCACGCAGAGAGTTTCATGGTCCCCGTGTCCTCACTGTCCCCTGCTTTCAGGTGGACACCCAGAGATGCTCCCCATGCCATGACCGAGAGCTGACGGACCCTTGGGGGGGTGCGCATCGGCCACCCACAGACCAGCACCCCCAGGTGCAGGGTGTCGGGGGGTGAAGGGGAGAGGGGAGCGTGACCGGGCTGTCTTGGATGTGGATATCTGCATGGCCAATGTCTGCAGGTGGTCAGATAGTTCCTACCCCACTTGAAAACAAGGTTAATGATAATCAGCCATGGAAAGTGCTCCAAAAGCGGCCGGTCCCCACGGCCCCTGAGCTGGGGTGTTCCTTCTCCCGACACTTGGCATCCTTCCCTGGGAACATCTGCACCCGCTGCGCTCCTCAGGGAGCAAGGCAGGGCTGAGAGGCCGTCCCGGGCAGAAATCACCCCGCCGTGTGCTGTGTGCGAGCTGGTGGGACAGAAAATAAGATTGACTTGCTCTAGAATTAGGATTTGATCACAAACAAATTGGCTCCTTCATTGCCTTTTCGCCGGAGCCAGGTTTACAAGATCATGTATATTAATAAACTCAGATCTCTCTAAAATGTGATTACAAAACCCGTGTTTGCGATTCATTTTATGCGGTATAATTTGACATTCTCTGAGCAGAAACATCGTTAAGAATTGTGTGTTTCAGGGGAAAGGTTTAGGTGAAAAACTTCCAAAGTCCTTTGGCAGCTGCTTGTGACCTTCAGATTTCCACAGACTGCTGCCACGGCCAAATGTAGTGTGCTAAAAATAGCCGTTTATCTGCCCCAAGAAGGTTTCTGATTATATTTGCATGTCAGTAAGCCAGCGGGGCTGCAGACCCTGCGCGGCACCTTGGTTTCTGACTGTCCCCAGACTTCCCTCCAGCTGCCACCTGTGGGAGCAACCCAGAAGAAAATCCCGAGGAGGGCAGAAAATGGGATATTTTTGCTGCCAGAGCAATTGGTGGGATGAGAGCTGGGGATGTCCCCTGCGGCCACGGAGAGGGTGGAGGAGGACACGGCCAGCTGGAGGTCCCAGCAGCTGACACCACGCGAGGCCACGTCTTGGCCCGCGCTGTGGAAGTTGGTGGATGTGAGCGCGTTCCCGGCTCTCCAGCACCGTCCCGCAGCCCCGTGCCTTCCCGGCCCTGTGTGACGAGGTGGAGAACGCCCACGGGGAGATGCTGTTGTGACCTACGTAAATCACCAACAACATTTGTTTCCTGAACTGAGAAACAAATATCTGCCTGGCCGTCAAACTGAACAGACATTTTTTTTTTTCCTAATTTCCTGCAGATTTCCTACAGAAAGAAGACAGACAGAAGCGGTGACACTGATTACTTGTTACATCATTAATATTTAACAGCTTGCCATAATAAAATATTTAAACTCAAATATATTGATTTTAGCACTTTAATACAGTTGCAGCGCAAACAGGATTAGCAAGGTCTCATATGCAGCACTTTAATTAAATCCATAAACCACACTTTTTTAATAAACTTGCACACGAAACTTAATTTTAAATAAGTGCTTTAAATAGGTGGGATATTCGGGTGAACGGGAGGCAGTGCAGGGAGATTTGGGTTTGATCCGAGCGTGTCCCAAGCTTGCTGGGGGGGACTCCTCCCTGCCATGGGACCTTGGTTCACGTTTTATCCCACTCCAAGCAGACACATAAATGTTGCCCTCAGTAAAGAAATAATAAGAGTTTTAGCTGGAAATAATAAGATTTTTAGCTAGAAATAATAAGATTTCAGGCTGAAGTTCTGTGTTTTGCTGCCTCAAGGGGGCTAAAAAGTCCTTGCTGGTTCCTACACAGGGGCTGACCAACGCTGAGACACAAGAACAGGTATTTTTTTCCTGGTATTTACTGCTGACAGTGATGCGGCGCATCCCGCCCCCCCCAGCCCTCCGTGGGGCTCACCGCCCCGCCATGGTAAAGGGCTCTGGCAATCACGCCGTGTCCACAGGACGGCTTGGGTGGGCTCAGCAAGATAACGTAAAGGGCAGCAGGGTAGCAAAATAGCAAAATAACAAAGAAAATTCCCACCTATTTCCCATTCTATTCCTCTTTCGAAAATATTTATGTAATGTTTGTTTGCAATGCCAGCCTTTGTCTCTCCGGAGGCTTCCCGGATAACAGTTTTGATCGGCAGAAGTTTTGAAGCTGATGATTACACATTGTTGAGGGTATTTACGTCGCTTCGTGGGAAATGTTTGGTTTCTGTAGGCAGCGAAGCTGGAAACAGCGGCGGACGAGTCTCACGGGCTGAGCTGGGAAACGGGCGATGGGTGGCAGGTTGGCTATTTGCCTGCTGGGGAAACCAGCCACGATAAATAATTAAATAGCCTTGCTGGAAGAGCCTGATTAAGAGAGGGAAACCATTGTGGTCTTTGACAAAAAGACTCGATACGGACTCCTTTGCTTCAGACTTGTTGAAAGCAGAATTAAATGGTCGAAACGAAAGCCCAGCAGCTCGTCCCCGGCTCGGCCTCTGCCCCCCGACAGGCGTAAGTTGTCCGTGGGTGCCGCTGCCTGTGTGCGAGGGAGGGGGCTCTGCCCGGCTGAGCCCCACAAGTGCCGGGGCCCGAGGGGGTGCTCTGCCCCGGTGGGGCTCAGCCCCCCGGGAGTGAGATTTGATAATCAGTCAGCGATTTGGGGAAGTGTTTGGTGGGTGTTTTTTTTTTTTTTCAAAATATTAGTAAGAGAAGATCAAAATACTATTTGTGTATGATTATAATATTATATAATCAATACATACATATTTATATGCATATCTAACTGTATAGCTGTGTTATGACTTTGCAGAAGATGCCAGCCGTTCCCTTTTTCTCATCTCTCTCATGTCGCGCCGTGGCCGTATTCCGCCCGGCTGGTGTTGCCCGGTGGGGAGGGCAGTACCGCTGATCCGTACCCTGATCTTATCGCTTGCGCACGTTGGCGCGGGGTGTTGGGTGGGGATGACACTTGGGGAGCACCCGCCAACACCACCTCCCGGCACTCCGCAGCTGCTGGTGCTTCGCAGTAAGTTTCCTGGAGTGGGTGGTTGTGTGTGAGAAGTGGCCTAAAGAAAAGGCAAAAAAAAGGCTGTGGGTACGTGGGGTAACCTCAGTGGAGAGCTGGGGGAGAGGGAGGGCTGCGCTGGATGGGGACGCTGGAAGGGAGAGGGCATCCTCTGCCCAGCCGGGAAGGGGGCGAGCACCGGCAGGGCAGAGGGGGCTGAGGCTTTTCCTCTCCCTGAGGCGCTGCAGTGCCGCGGGCCGTGGCCGAGCAGCAAGTCGTGGCTGGGAGAATGCTTTGGGTGTCAGGGCAGAGTGCTTAAATCGACCTGGAGCCAGAGGATGCCTCCAGGACGTGTGTGTTTTGGCCCAGGAGCGCGTTCCTTATTTATACATTTCATACACCAAAGACTTCGGCTTTGTACTTCCTTCAGTTCTGTTCATTTAAAGCATCACGATTTAGGGCACCGTTTCCCTTGCGCGTCTTGGTGTCCTGCCAAGCAGCCCGACGAGCGGAGGCTCCCTGCAGGCTGTCAACGGGGAGGCGAAACGCATTTCAAGTGTAAGTGGCAGAGCTCATTACAGGTTTAGAGGCTGTCTGGAGAGGGGCCTCTCCAGCTGCTCCCGCTCGGGGGTTCACGGCACGGCGTGGGGTTTGCCAGACGTAGAGCAGAGGCTGCTCACAGCTCGCTCTTTCTTTTCCCTCGAGGATAGATCCGACGCTCAAGAGCTCCAGTGCTGCCCTCACTGGTCCTGCACCCCAGGGGAGGTGCCCAAATATTTCCCTGGATGTCCCAGTTGTCCACGATGATGCAGCAGGAGCATCGCCTGCTTGGCATCCTCCCCGGGAGCACTCGGCGAGGAGGCACCAAGACCTATCCAAATGACTTGGTTTATGCCCAAATGTGGGTCAGTCCTGAAACCAAGGTGGCCAAAGGGCCGGTGGGACTGGAGCAGCGGCTGTAGGTGCCCACGGGCACGGGTGGTCTCGGTGTTTGAGATCTGGCGCTGCGTTGGCTCGGCTGACCTGGCTGGAAGCTGTGGGTTTGGGACCACCCGGGCTGAAGTCCTGCTCGAGCTTCCCTCCTCCATCCCCGCAGCCTCAAGCAAACCAGGCTCAGCAGGAATATTTGTTGTTGCTGCTGTTGGGTTTTTTTTTTTTTGCCTTTGCACTTCTGCAACTTAAAAATGCTGAAACTAATTTAGCCTCCTGCATTTATTTTTACAAAGTTTCTGAGTGCCCAGGCTGCTTTGCCAATTACCTTCAGCTCAGGGAGATATTTTCCTGCTTAATTAAAGGAAACAACAAGAAAGCAGCCTGAGGCAGCCCGGACCGGAGCCGTGTGAGTGGGGCTGGGGCAGGCTGGGCTCCCCCGCTTTCCCTGCCCGCCCGCTTTGGGGCTGCAGGGGCTGGACCGGTGGCCACGGGGGTCCGGGGACCCACTCCAGGGCGCAGGCACCGAGGTGATCCAGCCTGCAGGATGCTCTCAGGAAGGGATGGAGATTTTGCTGGGTGCCTGATCAAAGGAGTTTTCCTCCTTGACCTAAAGACTGCTTCAGCCCGCAGCTGAAGCTCCCCAAACCCATCCCAGATGCTGGGATTTTATTTTAACATTTTCTATCCCAACTGCGCGTATCAGGGAGGACATAACTAGCCAGCCCTTTGAATACCACTAATATCTTACCATGTTGCATCTTAACATCGTTAGGAAATTGATCTCCTAGCATAACTAAGTGGCTTGGCATCTACATGGATGCCCTGGCAGAGTCCCCTGGCCGTTTGTGATAAGTTACATATTTGGTTTCCTCTTTGCTTTTCTGTGCTTAGCTTCATGCAACAGCCAGCTCGGGAAGGGGGGGAAGAGAAAGAGGGAGCAAAACCTTATTGTCATCGTCCACTGAGCTGCTTTGACTTATTTTTAGCCTAAGAATTGTGTTTCTGTTGGAAGTGAAGTGGTACGGTGGTTGCTAGCAGGAATGGAGGGTGGTCATGGCCGTTTGAGGCTGAGCAGAAAAGAAAACCGTCTGCACCCCCGCGGTGCGATCACCCGTATGGCGCTGCAGAGCAGGAAGGTCGGACTCTTCGGAGAAGGGATGTCCCGGGAGGTGCAGCAGCAGCGTCCCGCCTGTGCAGGGCACAAGGCAGGGAGCGGTGACCCCGTGCCAAAGTAGAATGACAGGATAGTCTGGGTGGGAAGGGGCCTTTAAAGGCCAACTAGTCCACCCCCTGCCCTGGGCAGGGACACCTCCCCCCAGCCCAGGTTGCTCCAAGCCCCGTCCAACCTGGCCTTGAACACCTCCAGGGATGGGGCAGCCACAGCTTCTCGGGACAACCTGCCCCAGGGGCTCACCACCCTCAGAGTCAAGATTTTCTTCCTATTATCTCATCTAAATCTCCCCTCTTTCAATTTGAAGCCATTCCCCCTCATCCCATCATTACATACCCTGTAGAAAGTCCCTCCCCAGCTCTCCTGGAGCCCCTTTAGGCACTGGAAGGGGCTCTGAGGTCTCCCCGGAGCCTTCTCTTCTCCAGGCTGAACCCCCCCAACTCTCCCAGCCTGTCCTCCCAGCAGAGGTGATCACACCCTCAGGTCATCCATGTCCTTTGTATTCTGGGTCCCCAGAGCTGGACGCAGTACTACAGGGGGTTCTCACCAGAATACTGCCTGTGCCCAGCTGGCGCTCTGTATTCAGACAAACGTGCAAATGACTTGATTTGGGAGTATACAACGTTGCCTGTTCACCAAAAAAAAAAAAAAAAAAAAAAGAAGAAAAGGGAAAAGAATAACAACTGTAAAAAATCACATTTTTTAGACTCACTATGGCCAAGAACATCTTCTGGTCTAATGTGATCATTTATAAACTGAAGGCAGAAATCTCATGCAATTTGATTTACATGGAACAAGTCAGAAATAAATTTTATGAAGCCGGAGAACTACGAAATGTCAAACACAAATGAATTGCCTGGAAAGAAAAGTGGTCTGGGACTTAAGGCTGGTACATGCACATCCCCGTGACTGGTCCAGAAGGCCATTCAAGGCGGAATTAATTAGTGGTGCTGAGCAGTGTAAGTGCTACAGGCATGTAATATTTCCTTTATTATTATCTGCTAAACCCAGGTAAGTGAAGCTGAGATATATGAACCCAGAGGCAGTTTCACATCTGATACCAGTGGAATTAGTTTAAATATAAGCAAGTTTTTGAGATTGGCTTACCCTTTCCCTATGCAACCAGGAAAAGCAGACTCCAACCTATTTACCACAAACAAGCTTTAAATCAAGAGCAGGGAAGAGCACAAGAAAGGTGTAACGAACATTTCCCTTTTATATTCTGAGCTTTAATTTCTGCAGGTCTTTTCAGTATCAAATTTTGATGAAGTACTGGACTATCTTTTGCATATGTCTTTAGGCAAGTTATGTTTGCCACGGCCACGCTCCACGGAGTGACTGCGGAAATATGCAAAATAAATGTTATGAAAGCAACATGATTAAATTTTCTGACAGTGGTTGCCACGATGTTCAGAAATGCATGAAATGAATGAGAATTGTTCATTGTTTTGTTATCTATGCCAGGTTGCCAGGGAGGAAAAAAAAAAAAAGATTTCCTGAAAATTAAAATAATTTTTCAATATGTTAGATAAATATCAGTACTCTTGAAGAGGTGTTTGAGCAGGCATGATAAATATTTCAATTTAAAAAAATAGAAAGCTTAATCAAATGGGTGAGCGGGGGCTGGCTGTTTGCAGGCAGGGGGGCTGCCTGGCCGAGCGCGGCTGCTCCGCTGGGCGCTGCCGGCGGGAACAGGCTCCCAGGGCTGGCGGGTTCCCTCGGCTGCGGCGATGCCCAAGGGTGTCCCACCACCCGTCAAAGACATCGTTGGTCTCCTCCATGAGGAAACATCCCAGACTGGCCTGGGCTCCTATAACAGGAACTTTTTAAACCTCAAAATCTACTTTTTACTACATTTCCATCCAAGAGTGGGGTGCTCGTGCCCCTGCTGTCCGTACAGGGTCCTGCATGGGAAACCACGGGGGAGCAGGAGAAACCTCCGACCAAAGCCGCTTGCCCTTCAGGCTGCTGTCTTACGCTGAGCACGTCTAACCATGCTGCCGGTCTGTATTATTTCTTTCCCCATGAATAGGCAGCTAAACCTCAAACACATTAAAACTGAAAGTGAATTTTGAATGCAGCCCAAGATTTTATATGCAATACTGTATCGTCTGTAATTTGCTTGGCCTGAAGCAGAGAAATAGCTCTTGTCGACTGCACTGAAAATAAGGAAAAGATAATGCCAGGATTTTTTCTTTATTCTTGATGATGGATGCTAAGCTAGCTGAAAACCTGTGCTTTAACTGTCCTCAGGAGCTGAACCAGAGGTCTGAAAAGCCCCGAGAACTGAGCTGGTGCAGCCCGGGCATGGGAAGGATGCGGCCACGCATATACAGGAATAGCATAAAGTTCCTGGGGCTGATGGGGCATCGCCTGTACCAGCTTTGGGCAGCATCCTGAGAGGACACCAGCCATGTCTCACGGGAGGGTGATGCTGCAGAGCTCTTAAAACGTTGATCAGTAATGCAGGAGGAGGGAACAACTGCCCAGGGAACAAAGTCAATAAGAGATCCAGCTCTGACTGCCATGTATTTGTTGGCTGCCTCATTTTTCTTCATTAAACAGCACCCAGCACTTGACAGTACATGCTATTTCCACATGCAAGTTTTAGTAGTTAATGAAGACTTGCTTGCTAGGATATGAATAAATCACAGCAGCACTTCCCCTGACTCCGTCAGGGTAGCACACATCAAACCAGCACAAGACACAACGCCCCTGGTTCGCTTCAGCAGGCTTTGCATGGAGCAAACATGATTTATACCAACTTGTCATGGCTCTCAAGCCGCTCTTGAAACTCTTCTTGGAAGTACCCCATGCTGCAAGCGCAGCCTGGGGTCTGGGGAACGCCGCGCAGGAGGAGGCACGGCCAAGAACAGTGCTGCTGCTCGTCACAGCATCAGCAGTGAGCAGGCTTCTCCCAGGAGCGGTCTGCAGGCTTGTGTGACTGCCACGGCCTGAGGAATGGCTTCTTGCATGCCTTCATGTTGAGAAGCTCAACATGAGCTGGCAATGTGCGATCGCAGCCCAGAAGGCCAATGACATCCCGGGCTGCATCCCCAGCAGCGTGGCCAGCAGGGCGAGGGGGGGGATTGTGCCCCTCTGCTGCGCTCTGGGGAGACCCCCCTGCAGTGCTGCCTCCAGCTCGGGGGGTCCCAACAGCAGAAGGACACGGAGCTGTTGGAGCGGGGCCAGAGGAGGCCACGAAGATGCTCTGAGGGCTGGAGCCCCTCTGCTGGGAGGACAGGCTGGGACAGTTGGGGGTGTTCAGCCTGGAGAGGAGAAGGCTCCGGGGAGACCTTAGAGCCCCTTCCGGTGCCTAAAGAGGCTCCAGGAGAGCTGGGGAGGGACTTTCTACAAGGGTATGTAATGATGGGATGAGGGGGAATGGCTTCAAATTGGAAGAGGGGAGATTTAGATGAGATATTAGGAAGAAATTCTTGACTGTGAGGGGGGGGGGCCCCTGGCGCAGGGGGCCCCGCGAAGCTGTGGCTGCCCCATCCCTGGAGGTGTTCAAGGCCAGGTTGGACAGGGCTTGGAGCAACCTGGGCTGGGGGGAGGTGTCCCGGCCCAGGGCAGGGAGTGGAAGGAGATTATCTTCAAAGTCCCTTCCAACCCAAACTGTTCTATGATTCTATTATTCCTCTCACCTGCGCCTGCCTTGTGCTGGGCAGTGTGCTCTAGTTCACTTCTTAATGCAATAACTGGGGAGTGGTAGAGCTGATGGGGCTGAGCCGTGGGAGCCGGGGCTGTGGGGTAGCGTGGAGCAGTGGAGGAAGAAGGTTGTTTGTTCTGGAGAGAGATGGTTGTGCGCCTTCCCTGGTACGGGCTGTGGAAGAAGCCCTGCTATTACTGGAAGGAGATTTGTTTTGCACGGGGGTACTGATATATCTGTCTGATTTCCTGCTGTGCTCCAGGCAGTCGTTAATGGGCATAAGTTTATTTGTTATGACTGTGGTAGTGCGCAACATTTTTTAACGACTCTGATAAAAGATTTAAGGGGAAGGGGGATGAGGAAGGGAAAGCATATTGGACTCAGATGCAAATCTCAAGCCTTGCAGATTTCTAATATTGTTTTCCCTTCAGAAGGGAAATCATGATTAAATGTCCTCTGCAGCTTACTGTGGATTGCAATGAGTTTGGATCTGCTCCTGGTTTCTATTTCTTCATGCATAGTTTCGCTTTACAAATACAGTAAAATATCATTTGCCTTTTCCTTTCCTCTGCCCCTGCTCCGAAGCGGGAGGGACGGGGCTGCGCAGGGATGGACCAGAGCGCAGGACCGCACCGAGCCCAGTGGTTCACCCCAACAACTCAGTGGCTGCAGCTCATTCCCTCGTCCCCCCGACCCGGGGATCTGCTTTCCTCTGCCTTCCCTTGGGTACTCCTCTGGCTATGCAGATCGGTAACGAGCTCTTGCTCTCATTTGTAGCTTGCCAACAGCGAGAGGATTCATGTAAATAGGTCAAATATCGCACACAGATCTGGGAGTGGGGACCTTTATTCTGTGTCGGGAAGCAAAATCTTTTAATGTTAGGGAAATTTTTGCTGATGCCTCCCCATGTAATCGTGAGGTTCTTTGCTCTGGGGTTGCTGCTGTGGGGGTCCCGCGCTGTCCAGCGCCCCCGCCCCCCATCGGGGGATGGGTCCCTCATGTTTTAAGAAACAAATGGTGTATTGTTGTTAGCGGAATTTTTTTTTTGAAGTAGAGTATCCAGGCAACAATTTATGAAAATCTTGAGCTACCTTCTTCCTTCCAGGGAGATACTCCAGCATTTAGGAAAAAAGCCTAACTTGCAAAGTTACGCTGACATTGTAATTTTTGCATAGCTAATAAACCATGGCCTCTTTAACTGAAAAGTGGGGATTTTCATGGAATGCTACCCTTTTCATTACTGCATACATCTTCGATTTAATTTGGCATGGGACGCATCAACCTTGGCTTTTGGAGACAAGGTTAGAGCCTGCAGAGCATGAAAATGAGTTCTTCTAAACACTTCTTTTTGGTCATTTGCTACTCTACTGGGTGCAGGTTTTGAAAGAACACAGGAACAGAAGTTACACTTTACATGGTTTGGCATGAAATTATTAAAGGAGATGTAGTTCCTGCCCTCCAAAGGAAACCGTCTCATTTTTTTACCCCAAGAAAACAGAGCAGTTTGAGCCATGGAATAAAGCTGCAGCTAATATGCATGTACTTTACTGAATATTTTAAAATATTCTCTTGTCCTGGAGTGCCTACAACAGCCTTCTGTTCCTCTTTGGAAAATATAATTCTCTTATTATTCCCAAATTATTGCTAAGAAGAGATGATTTAAAAAAAAAAGAAGGCAAGGCTTTCAGGTTGGAGTAGCTCTGTGGTCAAGTCTGTTGCGGGTATTTTGCCACCTTCTCTCGCACGAGGGCTGCGGGGACCGCGGGGTGCTCTGCCCGCCCCTGTGGCCTTGCAGTGATGCGGGCAGAGATGGGAAAAAAAAAAATAATAAATAAAAGTGGATGTGAAACAAAAGGCTTTGGTGTGTGGAAAGAAAATCAAGTGGCGCTGCTGGTGTGCTGGGCCCACCCCCGCAGCTGGTGCCAGTGCCGAGCTAGAGGTACCAAGCTGGGTGATAATGGGACAGCCATCCCTGTGGTGGCCGTGGCACCGCCGGGGTGGTGGGACTGCTCTCTGCTCTCTCCCAGCGCACCGGCAGGAGCCACGAGGGCTGCGCACAGCCAACATCCTGTGCCAACACTGAAACTTCAGCCTCCGCCTCCCAAAATTTAAAGCCACCCTTGTGAGCGTCAGGGAACCCTTAATGGCAGAAGAGAGGAGGCGGCTGGTGAGGAAGAGCTGCTGGAGGAGGGCAGGTCGGACGCTGTGGCAAATTAGTTGCTTTGTTGCATGTCTGCTTTTAATGAAGTGAGACTGTTTCATGCCCATTTCATCATTAATTTCAGCTTTTCCAGAAAGTGCTGGCACCACCTTCGCCCAGAGAAGGACCACGCTGCAGGACAGAGGAACACACCAGTAAAAGCAGGGAAAAGAAGGGCTCTGCTCCAGGGACGTGGTGGTGCTGTGCTCCATCCTGAGCCCCCGGCTGATGGCGATTTGACTCTGCCCCCTTCCCCGGCTGAAATTCCCCGCAGGGAAACTCAGCAGCTGGAGGCTGGGAAGAGGGATGCTGCTGCCGCCCAAGGGATTGCGATGAGCTCTGGCTCTGTGCGCAGTACCTCCTCTGCAGCCCCGGGGGTGCTGGGGGAAAAGGAGGGTGCTGCGAGGGCTGCTGCCCAGGGCATGCATCAGCCGCAAACAGCCAGGGCTGTTTTGCAGTGGGCCATGGGGGGAGGAGAAGCCCCACAGCATGTGTCCGTGTACCTCCCGCTGATGCTGGAGGGATGCATGTGCCCACAGGGATCAGCAGCCGCTCTGGCTCTTGGCTAAGTGGGTTTATATCTGAGCCTGCATTTCCAGACCCCAGAAACTCAGGGCGGAGGAACTCGCATCCAATATGAAGCTCTGACCGGTCGCTTCCTTCCGAAGATCAGTGGTGTTTGTGGCCTTTCTCCCTGGGGGGTCTCAGGGCTGAACCTGCTCTCATGTCTCTGTGGATCAGACTCTGTAAGGATGGATCATAGGATGGATCATCGCCAAATGGCAAACGTCAGAACAGAGATATAGCTTGGCCCTAGTCATGGGAAAAACACGGAGCTATGTTTTTCCAAATAACTCACAGACATTTTCTGAATCCCAGAAAAGCATGACATTCTCTGTTGGAGATGTGGCAGTTCCTGTATCGTGGTTCTCAAACAGGACCCAGACCGAGAAACCACATCTCAGCGTGGGTACGAGCTGCCCAGAGCACAAAGCCAGAAGGACTTTCCTCTCGCCCCATCCCCGTCCCTGTCCCCATCCCCACGAGGTGCTGTTGGGGACATCCAGCCACTCCCGGCTGATGCTCCGGAGTGCTCGCAGTCACCGACGTGTGCCTACATTTGCATTAAATAGCAGGGATGCTGCATCTCTTAGTTAACAGCTCGAATAGACCCTGACCAAAGCAGAGCCGTGCCTTCCCCTGCACTGCCTAACAACTGTTTGAGGCGGTGAATCAGCCAGACCCGGAGGTACGGCTGTTGCCCACCCAGGGCCGTGGAGGCAGCGCTGTCGGCATCGCCTGCCTGCGGTGCGGCCGCGGAGCCCTGCGGGTACCCGGCGGGCAGGGCAGGATGCAGCAGAGGGGAAACAAGGCGGTGCACACACAGCATTATGAAATACAGCCTCTTTCCTCCAAAAAGCCGTTTCCTAGGGGCACCCGCGGCATTTCCAGGATGAGATCCTGAGCCGCTTCATGGGTTTGGTAATAAAGCATGTCACCAGGTTAAGCATGGATTACCGGTGATTACGGATAGCAGACTCACACTGTGCTGCTTTACTAGGGCTAATGAACTAAAGTGTTTATTTCATGCTCCATTTCTACAACTAAATGGCTGTAATATATAATGTGATTACTCCAGCCTTTCTTCGGCTGCACGCTTATGGCCATAAGAAACGTGAAAAGTATCATTATTGGGAGAAAAGTGCTGCACATGTATTTCTGTGAGGTGATCATTAAGTGTTAAATCAGAACATTTACATGCGGTGGAAACAAGTAAACTGAGCAAAATAATATCTAAAGAATTACTAATACTTTATACTGTCATCTTAGTAACTCGCAGCAATCTTTTGGGGCTATAATTAACGTATGTTCTGCCCACTCTCAAAAGTCTTAATATACTTTTGTCCTGATATTGCCATGACACGCTCTTCAAGTTTTGTTATTTTCCTGTATGATTTATGGCCACATGACTCATGCTGCAAACTCTAAATATTGATACAGTAGATGTGTACCTGCTGAATCACTTCTGTTCGCTTTAATAGATTTACTGTGAGACTACCCAAAAAGCCTACAGCTCCCACACTAGGGACGGCTGCTGTTTTTCTCCATGGAAGCTCAGTTTTGGGGCTCAGTGAGGGTGGTCAAACCCTGGAACGGGCTTTCTAGAGAGGAGGTTGATGCCCCAAACTTGTCAGTGCTAAAGAGGCATTTGGACAATGCCCTTAATAACATACTTTAACTTTTGCTCAGCCCTGAAGTGGTCAGGCTAGATGATCATTGTAGGTCCCTTCCAAAAGAAACAGTCTATTAAAAAAAAAAAAAAAAAAATTGGGGTAGTTTTCTGTTATTTTCAACCTAGTGTATGTAAAAGTATGCATCCAATAATACAGGCATATGCTTGTCTTATATATACAAAATGGGCTGGTGTACAACTTACGCAATGAGAAACTGTATTCAGTAGTGCTCATTTTAATTTAAAGAGAAGCTGTGGGGTTGAGGAGAGCACGCTGCCCGCGCCATCGAATGGATTAGGCAGATGTATGAAATCTTTAAGAGCTACCTGAGAGGGAAGGGGCCGTTATTCACTTAGACTGACTTGTGGAGGTTCACGTTTTATCTTCAGTCTCTTGGCGGAACCCTTTTGAATCAATCCTGTCTGCACGGCGGTGTGTAACCATCTAGAAAAACAACCAGAAAATATTTTTTTTTCTGCTTTGCTGATTTTTGCAATCCCTGGCATGCTCTGTTTTGGCGGAGAGGAAAGCTTTCAGCTTGTTCCTGTGAGCGGGGAGGTAAGTGACTGCTGGATGGGGGGTGCCCAGCCTCCCATGGTGAGGGTGCCACAAGGGGTGTCACGGTGGAGCCTGCGCCACTCGCCCCCCAGCCTGGAGCGAGGAAGAGCTGCACGAGCCATGGGTCTGGTGCCCAGAGCCAGGCTGTGGGTGTTCCTTGCTTATCCTAGAGTTGTCTGCTGGCATCCGCAGGCATGCAGGGGCTGGCAATTACCTGTGGCTGGTGCCTAATTGGCCTCCTGGTGCAATACCTCTGCTCAGACCAGGCAGCTGGATTTACTGCCTCAGTCTCGGCAGAGCTATTAAAATGGCATAATCAGTGTTTTATCAGTGGTGTTACACGTGGATGCTGTTGTGCCCATGTTCTCCCTGCGTTCCCAGCTTCCCAGAGGGCACGAACACCAGGAATTAACAGGGATAATCCTACGTCCCTTGCACCCACCCTGGGGTTGGTAATATCCCCACTGCCTCCTGACATGGCTTTGTGTTGGTGACGGCTCCTGACAACACCTTGATTGTATGCTGAAAACCATCACAGGTGTGTGTGACTTTTCAATATGCTTAGTGAGGGAACGGTGACAAAAAGGCCTCCGCTCTTGATGGAACGTCACCACCCTCAGCTTCACACCCTGATAGGTTGTACCAAAGACAGTCCTCCACTAGCACCATGTTTTGGAAGACCATCTGCCCAGGGTGGCCTTTAGGGATAAGGTGGGATGTGTTTTGGGGTGGGTGCATGTACTTCCCACATGGCTCTATAACAGTACCTAACAGGACAATATCTCAGGGCATTAGGATCAGAGCCAAGACCTTTTTCCCCCACTCTGAAATCCTGTGGCAGGATGCTGAGGTTAATGCAGGTGGGACAGGCTTGGAGACGGTCAGATTCCTCTGGGGAAATAACAGGGAATTCCTATATCCTACCTCCCACGTGCCGGTATATGTTTCATTTCTGTTTCTTCTTCTGCTCTGTAGACTGCTTCGGCTCAGCAGTTCGGTTTGCACATCTTCCTGTGGCCTGCGGCGGGAGCCAGAAGGAGAGGCAGGATTTCTGGGCAGCCTGGGTGCCCAGAGGTGGGCTCTGCATCGTCGGTTGCTCAAAGCAAAAGCCCGGCAGGTTTCCAGGAGCAGCCGTTTGGTCCCCGGCTGCCGTCCCCATCCCGGCTGCGATACCCCCTGCGTGGCCCCGCTCGCCTGCAGAAGCGCCGGGGAGCTCCCCGTGCCAGCACCCTTCATTCGCAGTGCTGCATTGCAGGGGTAAGGGTGGCAAGACTATGGTGCTTTCCCTCTTGGGCTTTTAAAATAGCTATACATTTTTTTAACAGACTCTAAAAGTGAGCTGCTGATCTTCCTGTCCTTCCCTTCCTATACTTCCCGCCTTCCTGCCCTTCCCTTCCCTGTCTCCTCAGGGGGAGGACACAGGAGGCACAAGGCATCAGGCAGAGATACCAGCGCTGAAGAAGGACTTTGCGAGACGTGCAATGATCCCGAGTCCCTGTGACACTCGCCTGGCAATTCTGCGCAGCTGTGTGTGTGTCATACTCTGTAGTACATACCAGCTGTGGCTTCAATAGTTCCTGGGTGAAATTCAGCCGTCCCACAGCTGGGGGTAGATTTCCCCCTCCTAAGCAGAGCATTTTCTCTCCCTCCCGGTGCTGGTCACCTCCGCAGAGCCAGCTATACCTCTCCCCGGTGCAGGCAGGATTTGCAGCTGCGGTGACCATCGCCCAGAGCAGTTGGAGGCTGGTGTCCATCCTCCGAACCGCAGGAGGAACAGACATCACCCACCACCACCTCTCCCTGCCTTGAGACCTTTTTGTGATGGGAGATGGTGGGTGAACTCCCGGCTAGATGGACAGATTTGCTGCTGTAAGCCTTCCTGCTGGCTTGCTTTCTTCTAGAATGGTACAAAAGAGGATTCAGACATGAGAGGAACGTCACTTCTGTCTCCTGAATAAAGAGACTTTGACGTCTCCTGGGCTTGTCTGACTTTGTGCGGGGTCTGCAGATATGCAGAGCAGAGCTGCTTTTGCACAAACCATCCCTTCTCTGGGACCGATCACATTTTAAACAGTGCTGCATTTCCTAAGCAAATTCAACAAATATTTCCACTTTGGATAAACACCAAAGTCTGAGAAGCATTGACGAGCTCAGAGCAAACTATTCAAATCTCCCGAATGGAGATGTGCTAAATGGCCACGTACCTGTGGATAAACAACTTCATCCGAGCTCTGCTTCAGGCAGGCTGTTTACAGACAAACCTACTGGGAGTTGGACATCTGAACATTTAGAGAATCACCGCCCTTCCTTCCTGAAGGCACACAGCTATGAAAATCTTTCTGTAATGTGTCTGTGAGCCTTAGCACATGGAGAAGTAGGAAGATGTGTTGGTGTTCACCTTGAAATTCAATGAACGCTGTGTCCCTCGTGCAATAGCAGGAGAGGAGGGCTCTTCACCTCTGACACACCTCAGTCAAAGGTGGGAAAAGGAGAATTTGTGTGTGTTTGTCTGAAAACTTCCCTTCTGTAAGTGACAAACCCCACGGATCAATGGCAACAAGCCAACGCTTTGGTGATCACTTCCACGAGAGGTGACCTGGTGGTGATGCTGACACAAGGACCTGCGTTTCGGAGGGAAGGATTTTTCAGATGATCTCAGATCAAGGTCCCCATTTTGGGGCAGGACAGGGCTGGGGTGAGCGGAGCCAAGCACTAACTCCGAGAGCAACGTGGTTCCATTGGTACATCGGGATGGCTGTACCTATGTAATAGGTAGACGAGAAGATCGTGGATGGACTAAGGCAAAGTTCTTGGTGCCAGGAACAGAGGTGAAGCAAATCAGCTGAGAAGAGCGGAGATCCTAACCCATCACAATTTGCTTCCCAAGAGATGGAGTGAGGAGGAGACTGCCGTTACACTCGTGCATGAGGAACCGCAAAGCTCAGCCCTACAGCTGCGTTTGGCACATCAGACGTGAAGGGCTGGATTAGCTCCTCTCAGATTATACATTATTTGTGATCTTTTGCATTGTGGTAGCCCAGACATTTGAAGGCATGGACAAAATGGACAAAAATATACAGAAATACTGATGGTTTTGCTTGAGAGCCTGCTACAGTCTATACACGTTTACATGGTAGCATACAGAACATACGTGGCTGACAAAAATAAACTCATATTCATGTACACACACAGGTTTGTGGATGTACATTTATATGAAGCCTACACAGCATTGTTTCAGTAGAAGATGCACCACCTGAGCATCCACTTGCAATGTCATTGCTGGCAGCTAAAATGTGCTTTTCTGCAGTTTCCCAGTTGTTTCCCAGTTGAAATAAAGCTAGTCTGGGCCCATTTTTATTTTTTTTTAACTTATTTCCAAACTTTGTTTTGGTCTTTCATGTTTGCCGGTTTGTACTTCGGTGATTTTGACCATTCTTTTTGCAGGCAGGTGAGTGGGCCGGGGTGCGGCGCCCATGAGAGGCAGCCGGGGCCGCCCCGGGGGTCCCCCTCCCTGCTTGGCTGCTGGTTATTTCACGTGGTGCTGCCAGACCTATAAATGTATTTTTCCTATCACCTGATGAAAAAAATCCTGACATTTTAAACCGTACTGCACCTACAAAATGCTTTGCTTATTTTATAATTCTGTTTAACAAACTTGCCTGAGGATTAATGAATGTGGGTCAGGGATGTTTGTGAGCATATTTTTCAAAACAAGCTGCTTCAGCTAACGCGGAGAAATATAAGCAAGGGAAAGCGTGCAGTGCCTTAAATAAAATAGATATGTTCTCACTGATGACAAGGAGAAAGGTGAGGGAAGGGAAGACTTGCATGCACAGGGTCAGTGATTTATGTGCCTGCTAACTACAGGTGTTAGCACAAATCTGAGTGACAAAATGAAAGCCACGGAAAGAAATATGCATTTCTGTAAAGATTAATAATTATCAGGGTAAGGCAGTATAGCATTTGCATAGCTACATGCTGGTGCTTGGTTAGCGAAGAGGGAGTTAGCACGATGTAGGCTGATGTTCCCAGTACACATAAGGTAGAAAAATGGTTTAAGGATGAGGCAACCAACAGATGAACATCACTTTAGATAAAGAACTGCAGAAAACCCCTCCATCAGCAGTGTTGTACCCTATGTTTCACAGACACGTCTGTGAAGCCAGAAAGCGCTGCAGGCATCCGTCTCCTGACCCTGCACACGGAAAGCTGTGAAGAGCTGCGAGGAAGCCCAGTCTCCTCATCGCGAGCACGAAATGATGAGCTGAGTCTCACAATCTTCTTATGGTCTATTCTTTTTTTGCCACCTTTGTTCATCTCATACAGGCTTTAACGCAGCCTGTGCATGGCAGAAAAAGCGTTTGTGTCAAGTGAGATTTGCAGTTGATGTCTACTGCCACACAGCTCGACTTAAATGGAGACAGGTCAGCGGATGAAACAGAGGAATTGGATCTGCTGTCTTAGTTTCCATCTGCTCTGGCCATGAATGAAGAACAGATGCCCACGCTGATATCATTAGGCGTGCCAGCCTCCTCTGGCAGCGAGGACTATGAGGTGCTCCTAACATTTTTTCTTTCTCTCTTCCACTTAAAACCCTGAGAGTCTGACACAAGAAAGGCACTTTTATTCTGGGCTTTAGGTGGTGCGCTCCAGGTTTGTCACCCTTCCTACTTTGTTCCTGCATCAGGCTTCAGGATGACTGGATGAGATTTTCAGCTGCTGCTCAAGATTTTTTGCAGCTAAAAAATGAGAAGAGTGTTCCACAGCATGGTCTGATGAAAGTTTTCACCCCATTTTTCATGATCTACCAACGTGCTGGGGTATATCTTTGTTGAGACTTAGGGTGTTTTATCTCTGTCTTGTTCAGTCTGCTCTGGAAGCAAGTGCGCTTCTTGCTTTGGAAGACGTTAGCTTCTCCGTGACTTAGTCCAGTGAAGACTGAAGTGATTATTTACCTAAGTCTTTCAAAATCATAATTTGCTTTTCAGATAGGTGCTGGCAAAACTGGAGTTCCGGTCATAGTTATTATTTCTGAAATTAAGTCACTGATTCTTTTCAGTTTAAATTACATTTTTGTTTAAGTATTTCATGCTGTTATAATCATTCTTTCCTTCCACAGAATGATAAGATTTTGCCTAGATCAGGCATCAAAGTAATCTGAAATAAAGTTCAAATGGTTTGACTTGTGAACACTGACAGCTCTCTTTGTCCTCCTAGAGCAGAGAGAAGACTTTTCCATCACACAACTGGCAGAGAGCTGGAGAGGCGGTTTGGGGAGTCCCCTGAGTTCCCTGCAGGGAGGGCTTGTCCAGCCATCGCGGGCTTCACGTGAGCGTGGTCAACACTGATGGACGAAATTATGTCAGGCTAAAAAAGCCCCCTTAAAAGGCATCTTGCTTAAAGAGTGCGAAGCACATTATACCCCACATACCACGACAGTGTATGGGACTTTGTTTACAGTGTGCTCAAGCCCAGGTGGGAGCTCAGGGTAGGGCTCGAGGAGACGCAATGAAATGAGCTTTCGGCTCCCAGCTGATTTTCCCTGCAGTAATACTTTAATACAATAATCTGGAAAAAAACCCTGCAAATTTCATTTTCAACAGAAACAGTTCAGAATGGGTAAAGCTTGAAAAAGTTTGGTTCTAAGAGGCTGGCGAGGAGGGCTATGGTGTGGCCACCAGTGGCTGTTTGCAAGAACAGCTTAAAAAACCTCTGGCAGGGTGTTCTTTCTTCAGTGCTGCGAGTCGGGTAAAGTGACCTCTTGATCATTTTTCAGGATTTGTATTTCTGGACTCTGAATTGCACAAAATGTCTGCAAGTGAGCAAAATTTCATAGAAAATGGTTTCCCACTTTCACCCGTCACTAATCACTACACTCAGCGGAACATGTTGTCAAATAGCAGATGGCATATTATTCTAGAAATAACTGATCAACATATGTTTACTTTATACATAAAGACTATGTTTGAAATATTCAGAAATTATTTCATGTATGTATAAAGAAATACTGTTTTCAAAAGGCTCAGCTCCCAGAGGGCACAATTAGCAGATTCAAATATATAGGTGAAAATCAAAGTTTTGCTTCTCTACCTGATTTCTACTCCTTTGAGTTGTGACTGTCTTGTCAAAGAATTTCCTTTTGTACTGAGCAACCATTTTGGGTCAGGAAAATTCCCTATTCTTAATGTTTTTTGTGTTCCATCTGCTTCTAAAAATTCAGGTACTGTAGTGGTATAGGAGGACTTAAAATCCAGATGGAGAGGACGGTCAGACAGAGTTAGACCTGGACTGTCTAAAAAGACATTGCTGTCACCGGGGTTGAACACAGAAGAATTATGTAGGTCAATACAGCAGGGAAAAGGCACAAACTTCTCCCTTTTGTGCCTAAATTTGAATTGCAGCTGCAAATTGCTCCTGGTCCTTGTTTTTCACTTTCCAAAATAGAGAGTACTGAATGTATTTTAAAGAAAATAGAGATATATTCTCAGGGAAATATATAAACAAAGCAATCTGAATATATTTCCCTCTCAGAGCACGTTTGAGGTCTCAGTTGGGGGTTCAGCATCACTCCCCCCTCACTCCCCTGTGTGTCCCTGCTGAGGCCATGGGAACATCTCGGTGGCTCCGTGCTTGGGACTGAGCGTTGCTTGTCTCTGCTTCCTCTGCTGTTCAGTGATAAATATCGGGAGGCTCACAAGCGTCATTGGGTTCCTCGCTGTACCAAATTCCTCCTCTGCGCCAGAGATGTATGCCTAAAAGATACGCTGTCTGCTGCCAGCCCAGCATGCTATGCAGGTTTTCAAGCACCACGTGCTGCCTCTGCCTTCTTTGTGCTTCAGTATTTTAAGGATTATCTTCTATCACTTGAAACATGCACCGGGCAAGAGCCGTTTGTTAGCAAAAGACATGGAAAACAGAATAAAAAATCCAAACCACTTGGTTTCAAGCAGCACACCTGCAGAAACACAGGCTGTGTTAAAATACTATGCAAACCCCACGGGCAGCAGCAGAACTCTGTGCTTGCTCTTGGTTGAAGGTAAGGTTGGTGGCATGTCTGCACACCTTTGCTAATGAAGGTCCAGATAATTGAAATTGCCCCTTGACCACCAGTTCTTCTGTGGTAGGCAGTTCTGCCAGATGGCTCCAGAATAGATCCTCCACTTCGTTCCTTTGGTTTGGTGGGACCAAACATCCATCCCCTGCCTGAGCACAAGAAAGTCCTTTTCCCCTTCAGCCATCACCTGGAGATTTGAAGCTGGTCCATCTACCTCCACACCAAAGTATTCCTTCAAGGGGAAGAAGTGAAGTGTCCATCATCTACTGATGTATATATCTAAGAACTCGTTGCCCTTTTCCTTTGGTCCCACGTATTTCCATACTCATACTGAAAATATGAGTATGCCTGGAAAAAGGCATTTTGTTTAAGTTAAGAGTGTTTCTTTCTAATACATTGTGAAATATATAAACCACATGCACTATATCAAGTAACATAAACTCCCTGCCTTTTAGTTTTCTCCCTGAAGTACTCTGTTTCTCCTTCTGTCAGATTTCTCCATTAGTACTCCTCAAGCTAGTGACATACTGTAAAGAATCCAGAATTGGAAGACAAGGTGGGAACCCCGTCCTGTTGTAGCCCTTATGCTTATCTCCTAGTTCTCAGGTTTTTTTAATTAAGAGTTTTCCTAGTGTGTTGGCCATGGTATTGTCAGATATAGAAACATCTAGTTTCTGAGAAGAAGGCTAGAAGCCCAGGCAGGACTCCGTCAGAATTGTGTTTACATACTGGAACAATTAATTGAACTTTATATTGTTTGCACATGACATTTTTCACTCAAAAAAAAAAAAAAGGCAATTACTCATGCTGGAAAAGCCAGAATTCACTATAGACCAAAAAGCAAAGGAACTGAATACACTACGAGTCACCAAAGTCTAGGGAAATATATTATTTTCATTTTTTTAAATCAGTAACTGTAGTTTACACAGCCCGGATTTTAAAGATAGAAGGATAAGTCTGTATGAGCAGTATCAATATTTTCAGTAGGAAACACTAAGCCATTGCTCTGATCTGTGTGGCGATCCTGCAGCAGCCCTCGGGAGCAGCAGTCGGCGCTGAGCACGGCTGCACAAAGCACAGACACATACTGGTGTGCACGACCAGAATGATGCTCAGCTGGGATCAGTGAAGCCTGGTCATGGGAACGACTGTACATGAGAAAATACCCTTTGTGGGATATTTCTAGCAAATATCCCACAAAGGATATATTCTCAGTCAGAAAGCAGTAAAGAAGTTTAGGAAAAGGCTATGAGAACAAAAATAAAATTAGGAGATTTTTCTGTTAATATTTCTTTACAGCTGCTTGGAATGTAAAGGCAGTCATACCCTGTTTAATATCCGTAAGTGGATCTATTATTCCTGAGTTTGTCTAGGCCTTTTGAAATTGCTTATAATTTGGTTTCTGCAGTAGTCTGTGGGGGAGTGAATTCCACAACTTAATTATGTACTATGTGATTAACTCCCCCTTAAGTTTTATTTTCAGCATAATGCCTGATCATTTCACAGGATAACCTATAACCTGTGAGATGAAAAATTGTTCTCACTGTTTGTCTCTCCCAGGCCCCAGAACTTGTCTCCCTGCACTGTCGCATCCCACACCCAGAGCATTTTGTTCCCAGGCTGGTCTGTTTGGGCATCCAGCAAGAAACCGTGCACTGTGGCTGAGCATCTCCCACATACACCTCCGTACCCCTTTGCCCCTCTGCCTCCGCTCCGAGGCACCAGAGTCATGCTCGTCATTGGGGGTCCAGACTTTTCCCATGGGAAAAGGTTGCTTAGGTTGATCAATACCGAGTGCCATCAGCCTCTCTCTTCCCAAGTCGTTCTGTACTGTCTAATGTCTTGTTCATGAACTTCAGTTTTGACAGTGAATAATTTTGAGAATTTTGTCTCGTTAGAAAATTTTGCCCCCTTGCACGTCTCCTTGCCTGGAGCATTAATGACAGTCCTGAGGAGCTTGCTTGCCTGCACGCGAGCCCCCTGGCACTCTTGCCCTGTGTGATGCCCCCCCTTGTTTGCCTATTGCTTGTCGTCTTCTCCCTACGAAGTGACCCAGGAGAGAGACTTTCCTCTTGTCCTTTTCTCCAAAGCTCTTGATGAAAAATGCTTTTAATGCCCAATATGCTACCCTGACTGACCCACCTTTATGCGTGGAGATGTTGGCCTCATCAAGGGGCTGCAGCAGACTTCTGAAGCATGACTTTTCTCTACTGTAGCAGTGTGAACCTACTCATTTCATTCTTTTTTTTTTAGCCATTTATTTCATTTTGCTTGGTTTATTTTTCCCACCTCCCTTATTCCCCAGCCGTTTACCCAATGTTCCCCAATACTGTTTGGCTCACGTCACCTATTGCAGTAGTAAAATTCTGTAACTCTGCTGAATTATTTCTAATTATATATGTCTTTTGAGCATTGGGCTGGTTCCTTTACAATGCAAGATCTGCAATTGCTCTAACAGAGAACTTGCTCTTATTTAAAGCCTAGCTCGATACATTTTGGGGATTTCTAATTGAAACGCCTCAGGCTCTGATTTTGTTGACTTCAGTGAGGTTAGAATTAGGTCAGGAGGTATTTTCTCAAGCTATTTCAAGGTAAAAGCAATTAGCTCATTTCTGCCCACTTTTTTCATACACAAGTTGCGCAGTTTCACAAATACAATACAGAGCTCGACTGTGGCCTTCTACACTACAGTTGTAATTGGATTCACAAATCCAATTATGGCAGTTTATGGGGAGCACAACTTGAGCACAGATTTCTCTTTTTCATCATTTTTCCACTTTCTGTCCTCCACCTCCCGGAGTCTGAGACTGCTGGATGAGGGACACAAGTAGAAAGAGTGGGCAGATGACAACCTGCTGCGCTGAGTTGTCAACTCTTGGAGGAACGCAGTGATTCCTACACACAGGCTTCCTCACGCGACCCAGACCTCGCAGCCGGAGCAAGCTGGCAGTATGGTGCAAACTGTTTATCAAGCTTTTTCCTGTGAAGGCAGATTATGTGCGTGGGGCCAGATGACAGTTTAGGAGCACATATCCATCCTGTAAGCAGGCATCCAAGCAGCCGTACATCTATGCAACAGCTTGGATGCCAGAGACCACTGCCGCGAAGGCATCGCAGCACAAAGCCCAGTGCCCACGCGCAGACTGATACCCATCCTCGGGGTGATGTGCAGCCGGGGCTGCCCACAGAAACAGTGGCTGCAAATTTTGCTCACTCTCAGGTGATGGCAACATCAACACCACTGGAAATGACCTTGGTGGCCAAACTTCCAGAAATGTGTAGGAATTAGAAAGCCGGCCCCGAGAGGAACGGGTGCACCCGCCCCTGGATATCGTCCAGTGTGGGATGAGCCCATTTCATCGCAGTAAAGCTGAAATGTTTGGGTGTTTTTGTTAGAGACAGAACTGCTTGAAAGAGCACGCCTGTGGATGACGCAAAAGTGGGATTTTCTGGAGAAAGTTCAGAGGGTTTGTTGGTCTTCTGAGCAATGGGTGGGTTGGAAGAGATCAAATCTCTGTGACTAAGTCCCATGCGATAAGGACCTAAAGTGATAAACAGATGTTTGGCTGTATTCTTATTTCAGTATAAATATTGGCATCTCCCTTCTCCTACTGTAGAACACTGTGCAGGTTGCTCCTGTGGCCAGCGTTGCTTTGATGTTTCTGTTGAGCCTGAGCCTGTGGCTCAGTCCTGCCTCATGCAGCGTTGCACCAGGAAAACCAAGTTTGTGTTGTACTGAGGAACCTTCTCTCTTTGGCTCAAATGGTTGGCACAACTTCTTCTGAAGACTTGAGTGAGTGATTTACAGTTTTTCTTACAGGTTCTCGTGTTGTTTAACTGAAATCCAAAATTGTGATCAAAATCCTGGTACTTTGTAATATATAATGAAGATAGAATCATGGAATCACAGAATCGTCTAGGTTGGAAGGGACATTTAAGATCACCGAGTCCAACCATTAACCCAACACTGCCAAACCCACCACTAACCCACGTCCCTCAGCACCACGTCTACCCATCTTTCTAATGCCTCCAGGGACAGTGACTCCATCACTGCCCTGGGCAGCCCGTTCCAATGCTTGACAGCCCTTTCGGTGAAGAAAATTTTTCCTAATATCCAATCTAAACCTCCCCTGGCCTAACTTGAGGCTGTTTCCTCTTGTCCTACATGATACTCCATGTGTAAACCTAAGACTGTTTTTGGATGCTTTTATAAAATACATTAGGTAAAAATCCCAAACCTAACCAAACCAAACAAGCTCAAAAAGGCCGCGTCTAATCCATGTAGGTGTGCATTTCTCCTGTGCTTATTGAAGTGAGAACCCAGGTGGCTACTTTAAACGTTAAATTTGACTTTCTTGGCAGGAAATTATTGTAATTTTGAGAACTTTTACCTTGGAGTTATTTCATAAATAGATGAGAAAAAATTATACTGTTGTTGGCCTACTTTCAAAGAACAAAGTTTCAAAGTGATGGATAGGTATTATATATATACACACATATATCTGTATATACACAGATGTCTAGCTCTAAACTGGAATGGCCAGTAGTAACAACTCAAAGGCGAAAAGAGAGAAGAAGATGGAAGAATTCTCCTGCTTTTATTCTATTTCTATAGGAAGAAAATACAACCTCAGGACCGCAGTCCCCAGCAAAAGCACTTTTCTGAATTCCCTAGCCGAGGAACGGAGATTTAGTGCTCAGCAAACGCAAACTAATTTCCACAAAATGTCAAACAAGGAGATGATCTCTCGCCCCAAAGGACTACTTCTGAAATATAAAACAAGAGACAGAGGATAAATACATGAGCAGTCAGTGGCAGCAGTACGCCGTTCGGCACGCCAAGCTTCGGCCTGAGCACGTCCGCAAGCTGCTGGGCTGCCTTTGCTTTGCCTTCCCCCTCTGCACACGTGTTTGGTCTTTAATTATATCATCACGCAAACTTTTGGTCTCACCCTGGTGGTTTCAATGCACAGGTTGGATAACCACTGGACGCTCTCTTTCTGCCATCCTTCCGCTTCCGAAACAGGAATTTGGGGCTTTGGCCATGGCTGTTGCTGCGGCACCCAGCAGCACTGGGGCCACCTTCGGAGCATGTTGAGTGAAAACAGAGAGAGAGGAAGAACACAGGACTGTCCAGTCCTGGTGCCAGGGAACAGGGTGGCACCCTTGGTGTGTACCGTGGGCAGTGCCGGTGGGGGATGGCACCCGCGGGGAGGACGGGCACAGCAGCCTGTCTCCAGCTCCTCTGTGGTTAATGTGTCTGGAGGGCGTCGTGTCTCTGGCTGCGAGGTGACGGTGGCAGCGCAGGAGGTCCTCCCTCGCACACCCCGCACAAGGGCAATGCAGCGTGCAGCACAAGGGACCGTGTCTGTGTGCTGGGGCTGGCGACCTGCTCCCGTGGTGGCACGCTCTGATCCTCCAGCCGGTGAGGAAAGCGGCGACGCTCTCATCAGCTGGGACTAAACCACGTCTCCTTCTCCCTTTGCTTTCAGAGTGGTGCTCTGGGCTTTTTACGCGTCCATTGGAAAGAGTGAGGGTACGGCACAGCTCATCCTTCATGAGGGTGCTGTGTCTGCCACTGCTTAGGCAGTACTATCGCTTCCAGTTTATTTTAGCCAGGCCAGGTCCTGTCACTCCTGGCAGGGCTTATGGATATTTTCAAGTTTATGTTAGGTACAATGGTGATAGCCCGGAGTCCTTACCTTTACATCTGAAGTTTTCTTTTGCTTCCTTAGGCATTTTTCTTTTCAGTAATTTAGTGTTCTTACATTGTTAAGTTACTAAAAAATCTTTTTTCTTTTTTTAACCAGTAGTTGCATTATAGCTTTACATAGACGTAAAAGACAGGCTGCCCAGGGCAGTGGTGGAGTGGCCATCCCTGGAGGTGTTTAACAAATGGGCAGACGCGGTGCTGAGGGACATGGGTTAGTGGTGGGTTTGGCAGTGTTAGGTTGGTGGTTGGACTTGGTGATCTTAAATGTCCCTTCCAACCTAGACGGTTCTGTGATTCTATATGTGCTGATTTAGAATTAATAAAACCCTAATTATGTACCATGAACTAGGAGTGGGGTTTTGTTTGCACTGAGATTTGGGTGGAAATTTGTTTCTGTGCTTCTTTTATCCAAGTTATTTTTTTGTCTTACTGCTGTAAAAGATGTTATATGCAGTATGAGCAGTAATATTTAACTGTGACAGAGCAAATTAAAAAGGGATTTTCAGCTGTACATACAGCACAAATGAGGCACACAGTTCATCTACATCTTTGTAGGCAGCCACAGGGTTCTTAATTTTATTTTTTTTTAATTATGCACGTAAGAGTGCAAGATTGTTAAGGAGCAGTATTGGCTCATGAATTACAGTTTCCCTGTCGGCTGCAGGTTGTGAGAAGCCATCGCTGCTGAAACACTCTAAAGCAGACGTTTTCCCCAGAATAAGCTGAGCAAAACAAACAAGCCGGGCGATGAGCTAAAGGTTTTTAAAACCTGAATTAATTTTGCAATTAAACGTAAACGAGAAAAAATGACAGGTTATTAATGCAGGTTTTGGGAATGCAGTGTGGCTGGCAGCAGGGAACCAACCGCTTGCTGGGACGACTGCTGGGGAAGGTTGGGGGGCAATAGGGGTGATGATT
>VZSZ01009518.1:285652-353112 GCA_013398815.1 Ibidorhyncha struthersii
GAGGCAGTTGTGGGGTTGTGGGCACAGTCTGGAGGTAGTGGTGGGGCTGGGGGACACGCACACCAGTCAGCAGTGGGTCTGGTTGGTGACCTCACAGTGGTGGGAGCTTCCGAAGGGCAGGAGTGGGCAGAGGAACCCTCCTGCCCCACACCACCACCACCCCCCTGCCCCACGCCACCACCAGCTGCCCGGCGAGCCCCTGCCATGGGGAGATACTGGCCACCATGCCCCAGGAAGACCTGCTGGGGGGCGAGGGGGTGAGCAGCCAGAGCTCCCTGACTTGGAGACCCTCGGCAGAGGCGAGGGAGCCCATCCTGCCTGCATCAGCCCTCAGGCCAGCAAGGAGGTGGCAAACAGGAGCCACCAGTTGAGTCACGTTTGGAGCAAGACAGCTCTGGAAGAAACCTTGGAATCCCCTGCTCAAAAACCTGAGGGCAGCGTCAATACAGAGAATAAACTAGTAAACGGCATTGAAGAGGAAATTTCAGATATGCATCCTGAAACGGCTGCAGCAGAGGGGCAGGCATCACGGAGCGGCAGCCAGCAGGCGTGGAGACAGGACCACCAGCACAGCAGCCAACACCTAATGGGACCAGAACCAGCAGGTGATGCCCGAGGCGCGGGGGCACAAGAAATCCGGGAGAGTGAAGGTTTACGCGGTAAGATGGGTGGCACGGTTCAGCAGCCTGGCAGTGCTGTGAGTGTTTCCCAAAGGCAGGACTCCTGGCACAGCTGCCAGCGGGTCTCCAGTGGGGGCAGCTGGCAGTCCCTGGGGCCAGACGCCCGCCTGGGGGACGAGCTGTGGCAGAGCGCCTGGCAGCCCCTGCGGCGGGAGTCCCAGCTCAGTGCAGACTCCAGAGAAAGAGCGGAGCAAGCGCAGAGGGCGGCCTACAGCCCCGAGGAGGGGGCCACCTGGGTCAGCCGAAGAACAACCAGAAAAGTAACCAACAGGAGCCAGCAGACGAGTCGAGTTTGGAGCCAGAAGGCTCCGGCTGAAATCCTAAAGTCCCCTGCTCAAAAATCTGAGAGCAGCATGGATACAGAAAATAGATCGGTAAATGGGGTGGAAATGGAAATTTTAGGTATATGCCCTGAAACGAGGCAGCTGACAAGGCAGGCGTCACGGCGTGGCAGCGAGAAGGTGCCAGGGCAGGAGTCACGACATGGCAGTCAGCAGATATCGGGGCAGGAGTCACGGTGCAGCAGCCAGCAGGTATGGGGGCAGGACTCGCGGCGTGGCAGCGAGGAGGTACCAGGGCAGGAGTCACAGCAGATCATGCAGCCAGTACTGAGGCAGGAGTCACGGCATGGCAGCGAGCAGGTACCTGGGCAGCAGTCACGGCCCCACCAGCATGGAGAAGAGGAATCAGAGCAACTAGACAAGCCCTCTGACAGCAGCGTGCTGCTGGTGCTCCAGCTGGAGTGCAGCAGTCTCCAGGGAATAGAGCTTGTGGTGGAGGAGCAAACAGCTAAACCTTGGAGGAAAAAAAAACAGGCAAGAGGCGAAGGTGGCACCTTGCATCTGTCCCAGGGCTCCACAGCTGGGCTAGGGGAAGTGGAGCAGACGTTCAACCTCCTGTCCCCAGAGGGAGGGACCTGGATGGGCAGAACCAGGAAAATCCTGATCAGCTGCGATGAAGAAACTGGTGACACTGTAATTCAGAGGATCCTTGAAACTGCTCAGCACCCTGCCGGGCAGCGGTCCCAAAGGGAAGGGGCGACCGGCGTCCCCGAGGCGTGCAGTGGAGCAGATGCAGAAAAGCTGCAAGCGGTGGGACACGAGTCCTGGCAGGGTGGTGGGGCAGCCAGACGTGGAGAAGCTGCCTCAGGGCTCCTGGCTGCCTCCCGCAGCCCCAGAGGATTACTGGGCATGGCCGTATCTGTGGAAATGGTCCACGAGGCTCAGCAGACACACAGTGTTATTGCTCTAGAGGAAGGGCTCTGGGTCAGACGGACAGGCAAATTACTGAAAAACAAAAGCCAACAGACAAGTGTCTCTGCTTTGCAGAAGAGCAGTGGCACGGCGCAGGAGCGGAGGGCAACGGGATGCTGCGGCAGCAGGGAGGCAGCTGGATGCTGCGCATCGGGGCAGCGAGCGGGGACTGAACCCCAGACTCGCCCAGCAGATGTGGACGTGCCAGAACTCCCCAGGAAAACATCCCCACACAGCAGCCAGCTGCCTCGCCACGACTGACAGGGCACGGCCACAGAAATCCCAGTGTGAGCCCAGGCTGCAAAGGGCAGTCGGGCTCCAGATTGCAGAGGCTCAAAGAGGAACTGGGCGACAAAAACCTGTTGGGCCAGGGGGTACTGAAACTGTCATCTGGGACATGACACGAAAAGGAAGAAAAGCGAAGAATGAAAATAACAGCAAATGAAAGGTTGAGCTGCGAGGTGTTAAAAGGAATAAACCCACATAAACCAGAAAAAAATAATAATAATAAAAAAGAAAAACAGCCCTATGTAGTCACTGAAGTTATCCTCATTAGCTCTGTCTGCAAGTCAAAGTCCTCTATCACACCCTGTGTTCCCAGGCACGGGTGTTAGCTCTGCGGTGGTAGTTGGGTTTGCATTTCAGCAGCCCCCTGCCCTGTGCTGCAGCTGGAGAACAGGCGCCACCAACACCCAGTCTCTGGAGCTGCTCGCTCCTTGTCTCCTGAGATGGCCCCACTTGTCCTTCAACCTCTCCTTTTTGATTTTTTCACCCATAAATGGGGACAAGGGTGCTTTCCTTTCTCTTGTGCTTTACTCATATCAGGAGAGCAGCTGCCTCTCCCCCTGTGCATGCTGAAAGCAAAGGTCTTCTAAACCTGGCAGAGGCCTTTGGCTAAATCAAGAGGTGACTGGAATTCTTATTCTGTCAAGAAATTCTTTTCCCTCCAGACCAGACTCCAACATGCTCTCCTCCGCCGGCATCTGGGGTAGGTGTGCAGTGTGTGATTCAGACAGAAGGGGGTGGGGGGAAGCTCAGCACAGCTAGAAATTGAAAATGCAACCCCAAAGCAAAGCCTGGCTTGCCATGTCTCCCATCAAAACCAGAACAGAAAAGCGATATTGAGCCAGACTTACACTGGGCGTGAACAACATGAGGAGGCTATTCTATTCTATTCTATTCTATTCTATTCTATTCTATTCTATTCTATTCTATTCTATTCTATTCTATTCTATTCTATTCTATTCTATTCTATTCTATTCTATTCTATTCTATTCCATTCCATTCCATTCCATTCCATTCCATTCCATTCTATAGAAAAGGTCCCTTTCCCTCCCTGCCCATCACCCCTGTGCCGCCCATCCCGGCTGCGCTCACTTCATCCCGCACAGCTCTGGCTGCACCTTGCAGGATTTAGTTCTTTCCGAAAGCACCACCTCCCCAATTCTTAAGATGTCGTGAGCCGTTTACCCTGCAACATCGCTTTTCAAAGGCTGTTCTAAATCCAAAGGAAACCCTCTGCTTGTAGTATCAAGGTTTAAAACACAAATCCTAAAACTTTAGATTCCAGGAAGAAAACAGAAAGTCCCAAGAGTTCCTATTGTTTTTTTACATCCCATTGACTTCAAGCCAATTTTGTGAACATTGGCAGCCTTTTGACTTAATTTCATCCACTTAGATGTGGTTTTATTTCTGACTTGATTTCTGAAGGGCTACATAGTGCTTTTGGTTTCCTTCCTTGAACCTGGATTTTTATGTTTTTATGGATTTTAAAGGAAATTTACAGCAGCACTAAGCTATTGCTTTTTGAAGTGGGGGATTCAGGGAGAAGTGAGCATGAAAGTACAGTTTGTGTTGGAAATCTGCATCCTGCTTTAAAATGCACATCCGTTTGATGTTTTGAAGTTCTACTAAAGACAAAATGTTAGAAACCTGTAGTATGGCATGAAAGTAACTACAAATATACACAAATCTAAAATAGAAATTATAAGTATAAAAGACAAAAGTATTTCTTAATGAGGCCTCCCAGCCTCCCTGGGTTACTGCCAATCTTCCAGATATGCCATGAGCTGCCACTGCTGCACCCTTATCCTCCAACTTCAAGCTGAGATCTCTCTTTATAACGTGGTTTTCACCAGCTATTGACCAATTATTGAGGCTTTGCGGGACCCATTTGTGTCTGGGAGCCAGTGCCTCGATCCATCTCCCATAAAATCTCCTTGTTTTCAAAAAATGACGGTGCCTAAGCAGCACGCTGCACACTCATTCCCCAAAATATTGCTGTAGAATAATATTCTTGTGGGGTTTACAATAAAACTGAAAGTACCGAGGGTTAATGTTTGTTTGGGAGGTGGAAAGCATCACAAGCAGTTGGCCGCTCATCACAGAGAGAGGAGCTCAGCCATTAGGTCCCTCAGCTGAGCAGACATTTGCTCCTTGAACTTTTGTGTTCTCCAGCCTGTCCTGTGCTCCCGACCCTTCATCTGGGGTGGAAACCACCAACCCACCTGGGCAGTCGCTGAAGGGGTAGGCGCAGCGTGCTGGACAAAGTTCTTCTAGCCCAGCTGCACAGATGCAAAATGGTGAAGTCCCCAAACGCTGGTGCTTCTACTGGGATGGCTGCTCCTTGAGGCTGCGCTGAACCAGCGGGTGTTGGGGCCAGTGCCGATGGCCAAATGTGATCAGGAAAGACATTTGGCACTGTCTTGTCACACCTGTTTTGCACTATTAAATGTGATGTGACCATAACGGAAGACTAAATGAGCTCAGGTCCAGGCTGTTCATTGGCTGAGGCTCTCAAAGCTCTTTTTTTTTCCAGAATTAGGATCTCCAGACAGTTCCTTGCAGACAGATTTCTTTAGGAAGGAAACATCACCTGCTAGTTCACATTGCGGCTACTGGAAAACGTATTTTAAAAGGGCCACTTCATTGTTATCATCTTGCTGCTCTGTGCCTTATCTCATATGTAAAACGACTTTGCTAAGTCTTTAAAAAGACTTTGGTTTAATTAGTACTTCAGAATTGTAAGTTAATGTCCTACACTGTTTCAGGTAGGGTTAGGAAAATGCAAGCTAACAATAATTCCATGTCAAAGCAGTCCAAGGAAGTGTATCAATGAAGTGTAAAGGTTACTGTGTATCAATTTTCTTTGGACTTCTAATACGTTTTGCATTGTGAAAAAGGGATTTTGGGGAGTAGCTTGCTGCCGGCACGGGCGGCTGAAATGATGGACCCAGGAGGAGCTTCTGTATCAGCTGCAACAGGTGGGACGAACCACAGGGAAAAACGGGGATGGAGGGTCGGTGGGATAACAGCGTAGCTGTTGTCACGCTTGCTGGTGTCACCGGGCTGACGCACGCAGCCACCCCGGCTCCCCTGTGCCGAGGGGACCCTGCGTGTGGGTTCAGACCTGACCTCGCTGAACACTGACCTTGAGCGTGAGCTGCGCTGTTAACTGTCTTGAAATCTTCTTGTTTGCAGAAGGGAGCCAAGAAGGGTAGGATGTTTGTTTTTCATTAGGTGAGGTCTGCTTTTACGTAGCAGACCAGCAAAAGGCGGACTTCACTTCTCTTGGGTTTTTTTTGCAATCATGGAGCAGTTCATGTGAATGTCCTTAAAACTCGGGGGATGCTGGGGAAAAACTTACACTCCTCTTTAACTGGTGAATCAAAACAGTAGAAAAGCTGAGGCCCACATTCACTAGAATTTATCCCAGACGTCTTGATTATCTATTTCCATTTTTATTTTTCTGTGTGGCTCACAAAATGGACTGGGGCAGGTTTTCAGAGGCACAGGGATGAGACGGCGGCTGCCTCTGCTACCCCAGCTCTCCACGATGGCAGCAGTATCTCAGTGTTTCTGCCTCCTCTTTGCCCCTCGCCCCTACTTAATGTCACCTTCGGATGGGAACGTTTCACGGGGTGCGAGCACATCAGCACCAGGTCCAGCCGTGTGACTTCACCCCCCACATAAGGAAAGGAGAGATAGCCACACAAAATACCAGAAAGTTTACAGTTTTAGGTAAAAATAGCATTAACTGCTGTCTGGGTACTAATGGATCTCTTGTTTTATAAATAACAGGAAAATTTTAAAGCTAAACTTCCTCTTTGAAAACAACTTTTTCATGTAAGCTCCCAGAGTTTCACAGACATTATCAGACACATTGCTGTGAGATAAGGAAACCAGTTGCCTTCCCCTGGCAGTGCGAGGTGACAGCCAATGTGACACAGCCCGCTCACCTTTTCCCTCACCTCAGCTGTTCATAGAAAACCCTGGTCAGCTGGCCACGTACTCAAAATGTGTAAAGGTAGCTCCTGACCAGCAAAGGGAGCCACGAGCTATCTCTGACTTTGGAAAAATCTCTTACATTTTGCATGGGACAAGGAGGCCAAACCTCTGCTGCGGAGGAGAGCCAGCCTGCTGCCAGACAGGATGCAGGGAGCCCCTCCTCCCGGAGGTGGCTGGGATGTTCCCAGTGACTGACATTCAAAGCGAGGAATTAAGGCTCAACCAAATAGAGAGGGATGGCCGAAGGTATCCATGGGAGCACTCCTATGCAGCTGGCAGTTGAAACACATTAATTGGCCATGCCTCAGACTTTGATTTGGAGGACCCTCTAACAGCTGAAATCTAATGCAGGTCCTCCAGCTGAAGATCAAATGGAAACAAAAGCAGTGGGCTTATTTACTGAGATTTCTACAAAAGAAAGGAGGATGCATCATGTTGGCTGGCCATCACAAGGACAAAACATAAAGGATGGCAAACTCTCTTCCTGCCTTTTCCTACAAACACCATCTGAAAACACTCTGCCTTTTCTGAGCATCTCCCCCAACCACTCTGCGCACCTGAGCTGTGCTTCTAAAACAGGTGAGAAGAGGTGCTCATGGTAGCAGGCTCCAAACTCAAGAGCATCAGGCTATTTCTGAGGCAGGAGGAACTCTTCCACTGGTGAGTGTGTGAGCTGTTTGATGCCAGCCAGGAGCTGAGTCCTAATATGGATGAAAAGAAATACATCTTCAGATTTTTGAATTTTGCATTAGCAATTCTGTTTGTGAGGTCTCAGGTTAGTGAGAAGGGTAGAGCTTAAATGATTTTGTACGGTTGGAATGCTATGATATTACTCCTTTGGAACAGCTCTTTTAAAATTCTTTTTTTTCTGAAATTGCCAGGGGTGCATGTTTCTGGAGGGTTGCTCATGTTAAATATGTCTGCCATAATAATCAATTGTCTTGTACTAAACACGCTAAACAAAAAAAGCCAACTACTTGTTGTAATTAGAGTAGAAACTGTGTTCCTTCTTTTGCTTACCTGAGCTCAGGAAAATGTTTCTTGACAAGACCTAATGAGCATGGTGTGACAGGAGGCATGGCGAGGCGTTTGGGAAGTGTGCTTTACCAGAAGACATCTCAGAGCTTTGTCCTATTGCAAATGGAGTTAAGATGTGACTTGGTTGTGGCCTGTAAGAAAATCAACGTGCAAAACATTTCTATTTTAGGAGATGAGCTTAACTCTGCAGGCATGGGGCCTACAGGAAAGCTGGGGAGGGGCTCTATCAAGGATTGTTGTGATAGGATGAGGTGGAACAGTTTTAAACTGAAAAAGGAGAGATTTAGATGAGATAATAGGAAGAAATTTTTCACTGTGCGGGTGGTGAGCCCCTGGCCCAGGTTGCCCAGAGAAGCTGTGGCTGCCCCACCCCTGGAGGTGTTCAAGGCCAGGTTGGACGGGGCTTGGGGCAACCTGAGCTGGTGGGAGGTGTCCCTGCCCAGGGCAGGGGGGTGGAACTGGATGATTTTAAGGTCCCTTCCAACCCAAACCCATGATTCTATGAAAAGATGAGGCAGAGAAGTTAGCATGGAGGAAGCAGCAGGAGAAACTGGGATGAGAAAGAGTGGAGGAGTGAAGTTTCCCTCCACTCAGGTCTCCAGCTGTGGATCTGCCTTGTATTTTGGAAAGGGGATAGAGTAAGACTGGGATGTGGGAGATGGTGGGAATGGCTGCTCAAGGATGAGGTGAAACTTAGGTGCCCTTGAAGAGGGACAGCCAAAGGGAGGGTTGTTTGAGTATGTAGGTCTTGTGTTTCTACATGTAAATCATTTTGTGTATATAATTCCTAGGGTGCCAAGAAGATAAAGTAGATACCTTACTGGTCTGCTGCATTTACTAAAATTAAAAAGTAGGAATTTAACACTATTTTGGCATGGCAATGCTTTGTGTTTTTCTCTGTGTTACCTTCACAGGATATTCAAAGGAATGGGAATGATCTCTCCCTGTTTCCTTGGAAAACATGGCTTATTCAACTGCACATCAAATCTTCCCATATTTGTAGCAAAATAACATATTTTTTTTTTCAGAGCAAGGTTTTATAGTTGTGTGTTGTAAATGGCACATGAAGATGTGACAGAAAGGCACCCAGCTTTTGCCAGTTTATCTGGCTCCTGCAATTTTCTTCTGCCAGCTGATTGCTAACAAAGTGCGGTGGTACCTTCATTAGCTACCTTTGAACTTTCCCAGATGGAAGTGAGAAAACAATCATTGTGTGTGTTGGGAGGAGGGAAAGCAAGGAGTTTTGGTTTTTTTTCCTAATATTTCAGACAGTAGCCCAGAACCGAGGCTGGAAACTACTTTTCTCCCCTCCTATTTCTAAATACAGACTGAATGCAAGATCCTGAATGGACCCGCGAATCCTAAATTACCATATCCCGTTGCCACTGGAACAATGTGTAGGGAAAGACCTCAGTGCAACTGTGATGGTTGTGCAATGCTCTGAGGCAGCAGGAGGATGGCAACGTGCCTCCTGGAAGGTCTGAGAAGGACCAGACCAACACTATCCATCTGTGTAAGGGCTTGATGAATTGTCACTGGATTCTCCTCATGTTAATCAGCGCTGCTCCAGGTTTTGCATTCTGTCTAAATGAGATCTGCACCTTCAGACTGATTCTTTTTTTTTTCTTTCTACTTCATTGTAGTCTCCAAACTCAACGTACCTTGTAGAGCTCCTGCCCTAATGAGGCAATAAGTGTGAGGTGCCTGAGGAGAGAGCTGGTGAGCTCTTCCACTGAGGTTATGGAGTTACCTTGCCAAGGAGTGCTGTGCTTTGGAAACTGGAGGTCTTGCGGAGTTAAACGGGAGCTGGACCTGGGAGCCCTCATGCAGGCAGCAGCTCCACTGAGGCAGGTGGGAGTGCTGTAAGAGAAGATGCTCGAGAAGTTGACTGTAGACAAAACGTGGTGATGGAAATAGACAAAAGGGCAGATGGGTGCTGGGTGAACTGAAGTCTCTCTAGCAAGGGAAAACCAACCACCCAAGGTGAGGCACTAAGCAAAATTGGTCTAGCATCTCTGCAGTGCGCTGAAGTGTTACACTCATCAACGTTGTTGAATAATTTAGGCAGATTTATTTTACTTTTGTGGTTTGTTATCTTTCCATGTTTTCTTGTCTTCCTGCCTCATCTTCTGACAATCAGCATCAGACAATTAATTGCAGAGCCTGGGAGTTTCAGGGAAAGCCCCCAGGCTGCTCCAAGTCTGAGGCTCTTCTGCAGTGACGGCTGCTGCTGGGCTCTCCCCAGCTCTGCTGTTGATCCCCCACCTGTGGAAGATGTCAGGATTAATAAAAAACACAGCCTGAAACTGAGGTGGGCACCCAGACCTCGCTTTACAGTGGCTCTTCCAAACTGTATATAATTTTCTGTGTTGCCAAAGAAACGGTTCCCCACCAGCTGCAGATTAGTGCCTCGCTCTGGGGTGCCCTTAGTGCCCTCCCATCCCATTTCTCCCCCTGTCTGCCTCCCCCCACGCCGAGTGTTGGGGGAGCGGCAACTGGGTGAGGGGATCAGCAGGGGCACAGAGGGCCTTCTGTTGAGGTGTTGAGGAAAGGAGAAGGGAGAGACGTTTGTTTCCCTCCAGTCTGGAGCTCCGTGCTGGTGGTTGCAGGCTGCCGAGAGTGCTCCCACTCCTCATGCAGCAATTAGCTTAGTGTTCCCTTATGCTCACAACTGCGAGCCATATGCTTAGCGCTGCTGTATAATGAGCAGCATTCCCTGCACGATAAACTGAGTAGGGGAGAGGGCTCTGCTGCTGCCCAGGAAGGGTTTTCTGATGTCCACGGCATTGCTGGTCTACCTCGCTGGCTGGTGAAGCTCAGCCCAGGGCTTCTGCTGGTGGAGTGGGTGCTTTGGCATGGCACGAGCCCAGTGCCCCATCAGAGGGATGAAGCATCTGACCAACAAGCATGTTCCTGTGTACGTGGGCACTGCAGTGACCGCTGCCCCCCTCCTGCCCCAGCCCTCCCCACCATCCTTCTCCAGGGATGCACAGCTCCTCTAGTGCTGCTCCTCCTGCTTTCCTTGGGACTCAGTGGACTCCGAGGGACGATTCACTGTCAGTGAGTGGAATTGGCTGGCAGACGAGGGGAAGAGCCACTAAAGCAGCTGAGCCAGGAACAAAGCACTAGGACTTGCTGCAGAGCCTGGGAAGAAAAGATGATCCTAAACCCTGGGACTCTAAACCCAGAAATTCATTGTAGTACATCAACAAAGGAATCTGTACAGCCTTTTTACTGACGTGTCAGTAAAAATCTTTTATTTAAAATCTGCTTTTCTAACTTACTCAGGAGTCTCCAATCTCACCAGCAGCACTGCTGGGCAGGCAATGCAAAGAGTTGGGCGGAGAGGAACCTAATGAAGTGCAACAAGGGCAAGTGTAGGGTCCTGCACCTGTGGAGGAATAACCCCATAGACTGGTACAGGTTAGGGGTTGACCTGCTGGAGAGCAGCTCTGCAGGGAGGGATCTGGGAGTCCTGGGGGACAATGAGTTGCCCACAAGCCAGCAATGTGCCCTTGTGGCCAAGAAAGCCAATGGTCTCCTGGGAGACTGGTACAGGTTAGGGGTTGACCTGCTGGAGAGCAGCTCTGCAGGGAGGGATCTGGGAGTCCTGGGGGACAATGAGTTGCCCACAAGCCAGCAATGTGCCCTTGTGGCCAAGAAAGCCAATGGTCTCCTGGGGTGGATTAAAAAGACCATGGCCAGCAGGTCGAGGGAGGTCATTCTTTCCCTCTACTCTGCCCTGGTGAGGCCGCATCTGGAGTACTGTGTCCAGTTCTGGGCTCCCCAGTTGAAGGAAGACAGGGAACTGCTGGAGAGGGGCCAGCAGAGGGCTACAAAGATGCTCAGGGACTGGAGCATCTCTCTCTGAGAAAGGCTGAGAGCCCCGGGGCTGTTCAGCCTGGAGACGAGAAGGCTGAGAGGGGATCTCATCAATGCTGATCAATATCTAAAGGGCGGGTGGCAAGAGGATGGGGCCAGACTGTGCTCAGTGGTGCCCAGTGACAGGACAAGGGGCAATGGGCACAAACTGGAACATGGGAAATTCCATCTCAACATGAGGAGGAACTTCTTTCCTTTGTGGGTGGCAGAGCAGTGGCACAGGCTGCCCAGAGAGGTGGGGGAGTCTCCCATGCTGGAGACATTCCAAACCTGCCTGGACGTCGTCCTGTGCAACTACTGGAGGTGACCCTGCTCTGGCAGGGGGTGGCACTGGGTGAGCTCCAGAGGGCCCTTCTGACCTTCACCAGTCTGGGATTCTGTAATGCACAGCAAACACCCTCGCACATCGGTCTCAGCTCTGCCTCCCGTGCCTGTGGGCAGCCCGGAGGACGGGGTGGGGGGTTCAGGCAAAGCGCTGCCCGTGGCCTGCAGGGTAGGTGTCCTGGCACTGACCCTCACCAAAGGCACCAACCTTTTACTTCTGTTTACCAAGACATTATTTGCATCCTCCAGTGCCCAGCCTCTTGCTGTGCGACAGCCACTATGTGCTCGGGATGCACTCATCGCTTGTCTTGGCAGTCCCACGTTGTGCAGAGCGGGGCTCCAAGGGACCCCTTCCTCCGCGCTGACCCGGCACCAGCTCCGTTGCTCAGTTCATGGGGGTAAGATTTAAACCTTTCCCTGGCAGCCTGCCCCCTTTAACTCAGCACACATAAATCCCACTCTTTATGCAGCTCGTGAAGGCAGCCAAGTGTCATTTTGCAGTTGGAAAGCTTCTACCCATATTTGTTAAACAGCTTTAAAGAGTATTTATCTGTAGCATTAGAATGAGTAATTAAACTATAGAGAAGATCCTACCTGCTGGTCCCCAGAGGCAAGTGTGTCTTCTCAGGATGCGAGCAAAGTCTGCATCTGCTGCTGCTTGTAAAGGCATCAACCAGCTGAGGGCCTAATCCAGGACCTCTGCAATGACAGGGAGGTATTGCGAAGCCTCTGGAAACCAAAAGGTGTGGCTGTGCTGAGCCGAGGAGCAGCGTGCCGCAGCAGGGAATCCCTGAGCTTCATGGGGGTGAGCTGGTGGTGAAGCATCACCCAGAGGAGGAAGCCCAGTGACATTTGCAGAGCTAGAGGAGTGCCGGAGTGGTCTGGCTGGTTTCCTCGGGCACCATGACCCTGCTTTGCTGAGGACGCCGTTTGCTGCAGTGTGGAGGGGCAGAAGTCAGCTCCCACCACCGAGGACCGCATCCCTCTAGGGATGCTCATGGGGGGCATGAGCAGGGAGCAGGGCTGCATGCCTGAAAGGCTGCAGAGCACTTTCCAAAGGAAAAAAAACTTCCCTGAGAAATCACATTGCTGATTCAGAAAGAGTTGGAAAGTTAAAACTGCTTCTTTGAAACTCTTTTGTCCGGGCTGTCAAGCAGGCGGCAGATAACCCGAGCCCTTGCTGCCACCGTAAGCATTATAAAGGAGATCTTTACATGGGGATAAAGTGTTCTTCAGCAATTTTGCTAGAGTATCAGGCACAAACAGACGGATCAATATACAGCGTGAATGCTTTTGAATATATTTTGGTCTTGAATAAATGACTAGTTGTGGTTTCTGCTGCAAGAGGGTCTGAGCACCTTAAAAATAAAAAGCTGTTATATAACATGTTTTATTAACAGCGCATCAAAGTGTTTGGCAAGTAATAAATTGCATGTCACTGTGTTGCCACAATGTAGTTACTGTGATGAAAGTTCACACGTAGCTTCAACTGTCTTCAGAATTTTATTTTTTGTTACCCTCTGCCCTCGACAGAGAACCATAGAATTATAGAATCACGGAATGGTTTGGGTTGGAAGGGACCTTGAAGATCACCCAGTGCCACCCCCTGCCTTGGGCAGGGAGACCTCCCCCCAGCCCAGGTTTCTCCAAGCCCCGTCCAACCTGGCCTTGAACACCTCCAGGGATGGGGCAGCCACAGCTTCTCGGGGCAACCTGCGCCAGGGGCTCACCACCCTCACAGGTGCCCGTCTCCCCGTTCCCGCTGCAGCCTGCCCAGGGGTGGATGTCTCCCGCTCTGTATCTGCTTGAAGTAGCTGGCTGGGGGCATCAGCACGGTGTCTGGCCAGCTGGAGAGGACACAGCTCGTAGCAGACAAAATCAAATTCAAGTGCAATCGAGGGGTTGCTTTATTAAAGTATTTGCAGTCAAGCGAGGGTTTTAGCAAAGCTCTTGGTTGTTAGAAATGGGACAGGGGGTGTGCTCACTGGTTCCTTTTTTCTTTTGTAATAGAATGTATTACTGCCGCGAACTCTTGGTGACTGGACTCTGCTCCACAAAGCAAGTGGCTTGTGCGAGAGGTGAGGAGGTGGAGACTTCTTTTGTGGACCAGAGGACAGATATATCACTTTACTCTTCTGCCTACATGGTTCTTGAGATTTTTTTTTTTGCTTGTCTGGGTTATAACTCACTGTAATGATGAGTATGTCCGATTATTAGATAATAAATACTCATTTACCTCCTCCTTAGGAGGATGCAAATATGCCTTGCAGGCAGAGGCAGGCTGAGAAGTAACAATTTCCCTGAAGTCTCATGGTGGATCTGCTGGAGGCAGAAACTGGCTCTCTGCTTCCCGGGTCCCAGGCCGGTGCCTCAGTGATGAATTATCCTTCCCCCAAGCTTTATTTTTTGGCTAGCAAAAATAACAAAAATGCTGAACGCTTACTAGGGACGGATATTTTTAAATATCTCCATCAGGTATTTCTGACTGCAAATTCCTGGGGGCTAGTGCACGTGGAGGTGTCCCTGCCTCCTCCCCGCCATGCCGCGAATGCCCATTTATTCTCATCGTAGCCAATTTCAGCTGTAGCCTCATCTGCAATAACCGGCTGAATGCTGAAGGGAAAAGGAAGCTGAGTGTCTTTGGCATTTTAGAATAATGTGCCTTTTTTCATCTTGCCTAATTTAATGTGTGGTTCAGATGTTCCTGTCTGAGAGCTGTGATAGATCTTGCCTCTGCTATGTAAGTGCTATATGGTCTGTGCTGCTCCGAGAGGAGCTTGTAGCTATTCGTGCCTTGAAATAAAATATGAGTATGTTTAAATTCTCCCCTTTACATTTTGCACAGCAGTTATTAGTGAAACCAATGTATTTTTTGGCAGTCTTCGCTATTACTTTGTGACTATTTGTGTTTAACTAATAGCCTTTCTTTTCCCCCAAAATTCTTATATTCTGAGGCTTCACCGATAGTCAAACCAGCAGTTTGCTGTAATGGCATGGCCTCATTAGGTTGATGCATTTGAACATACATACTAATAAGGCTGTCATAAGAAGAAGGATACTTTATTTTGTTTTTCCTGGGGCTGCCACTTGAAATAAGACCGATTGCCAATCGCGGGTGGTGCCTTTCAGAGGGAGCCCCAGGAGGAGAGGAGGCAAAGGTACCAGGGGCTTAATGGGGCTCCAGAGAAGCTGCTTGTCCGCAGGAGCAGCGCTTCTCCCTTGTCTACCTATCCAACCATTTGCTCTGCATAAAAACAAATTTCTCAGGTAGCACTTCTAAATTCGTAATTAACTCCAAGTCCATAATTTCCGAGTGTGGGTAGATGAACTGCTGCTCAGCTCAGCGAGCACTAAAAATAGAGCTGCAGAGAAACCCCATGCTAGCTCACGAGCTCTGTTACATTAAATGTTTAATTAACAAAATTTTACTGCATTACTTATGGCTGTTTCTTCAATCTATTGCTGTGTTTCATGAATGATACTAAGAAGCGTGCGCTTGTTTTGTCATGTTTGTCATAAACCTTAAATTAGATTTTTTTTTTTGTAGAGCAGACAACATTGATGATTTTTTTTTTGTAATGGGCTCTGGAAAAGGTCTTTCTTTCTTTCTCACTGTAATGGGGCCGTCTATTTCTTTGGAGGCATTGACTGTATAAATCTAAAAGATCTCATAATGCCTCATTTCAGCTTTAATAGTCATCCCAATTTTTTTGTTTAGAAAATACAGGCGATGTAGAATTGCAATTGCAGTAAGTGCTCGTGAGCGGCGCTGTACGCCCCTTGCTGCCCGTCGGGAGCGGGCACAGTCACGGCCGAGGCTCTGCTGCCGGCGGGGCTGGGGGCACCCGCTCCCCCCATTTCTTCTGCTTGTCCCCACGCTGGGGCGGGGACATTGACTTAAAGCAGCGTTGGCTCAGGGAGCAAGAAATTCCTGAGCTGAAGCCCATTGCTTTTGCAAGACAGGCTTTGGGTTGCACTTTTGGATATGAGCAGGGTAAAACAAGGATCTGAGGAGAGAGAAAGCTGCAGTTTGTGTTTGGGTGAAAATGAGATATATATCTATACCTGAGCCATTGGAAGTCTCCTCTTTTCTTCTGCTTTTCCATTTTTTTTCAAAAATTTTAGGGGACTCCTGCTTATAGCTAAAGGACAATTACTCACTAACGATAAATGCAGCACTTAAGGCTGATCTTAATAAATAAAAAGCTTGGGCTATATAAGCCTAGCTGGCCTCCTGGAGGCACCAAATTCCTTGCAGGGGCGCCAACAAACACAGCAGTGGCACAGCCAGGGTGGCCATCCTTCCGCCCTGGCTGCCCCGGAGCTGCGCTGATGGAGATGGTGCTCCGTAAGAGGGGGAAGAGCCGCTGGAGACCTCCTTGTACAGCTCACAGCACAGCTGGGAGCCAGTCGCGGGGGCTCCTCTCTTCGTGGTGGTCTGGATCAGATCTTGCAGTTCTGGGTTCTTTTCCCTCTGCCCGTTTCCCGTGTTCCCTGCCTGGCTGGCTGCTCGCTGGTGACAGCTCCAGCTATGAGGCGAGCTACTGAGCTGGGCATTTTTTGCGAAAGTTTTGCTGTTGCTGTTCACCCTTCCGCTAATGGGTTTTCATCTGCAGGTAAGAGGCGCTTGAAATCCCCCGCATGACAGGCTAAGAGCTGTGTTTACCGTTGAAGTCGGAGAGGCGTTATTGCCTCCTAAGAGCATTCCCCACATACTAGAGGTTTTCTCCCTATGGCAGTGATTGCAGCTTGACGCGCTAATTGTGTGGTTTTGGGGCACTACTTAAGCATCAGTGTTCGGAATGGCAGGAATGGAGCTGCTGTCCATTCTTCATTCTGTAGAATTCAATTCAGAGCATTTATTTTTAATTAGATCTCTTATTTTACTTTATTCTATTAGATCAATTGGTATAGCTGGAAGAAATAGTGAAATACATCAGTGAAAGAGATTACTTCCTTCTGCAGCCTGCCTCTCTTGTGCAATAAAAATTATTATGTACTCTGCTTTCCATAGGATTTTGACCTCAAATAGAGTGCGGCATCAGTGGGGACTTACCTGGATGCACAGCAATCAATATTTTCTTTTTCTTTTCCTTTTTCTTTTAATTGCATCATTTCTGGCTCTGTTATGTATTGTTAAAAACCTGCTTTGAGCATATATTTTTTTTTGATTGGCATTATTATGTTGATCTTCACCATCAATTTGAAGCTGAGCTGCACTTGGCCGTGAAGCTTGATTACTTGTGTCTGTACCTGTGAAGGATCCACACAAATGCATTGCCTGTAAGAGCTGTCACTGTCACTCTGCAGGACAGCATAATCCCTCATGGGATTTTCATGGACATCTTGGCTGGTTAAAGCTGCTGATGTCCTCATTGCTGTGCCCTCTAAACATGGCTGGTTCTTCCTACAGGCACGAGTCTCGTGTACCCAGGACATCCAAAAGCACGAGCATCATCATGGCATGCTGTGCCCTGCACAGTCTGGGTGGAGGCCATGGAGACGTGGCACGTGAATTGGGCTCAGCTGGATGCACCTTGTCCCTGCTGGCACTCTTGGACCTGGGATGAGCAGTATTTCTGCACCCATGGAGCCAGTGGGTGCTGCACTCGCAGCCAGACATGCAGCATGGTGGCAACCAATCCCCTAGTTTGTGTGTACGGTCATAAACTGTGAGAGTTTAAGCCCTGTAACACACAGTTTTGCCATTTGTAGTTATTGTTCTAAAAAAACACAAGACCTCATCCTAGGACACGACATACCACCTTGACAGCAGAGTTCTCTCTTCCATGTAGGAGGGAGATGGGGCTTCCGTAGATGCTACCTCCACTTATGCCTCCATGCTAGTTGGGACCAGTTTTGCAGAAGAGATGTTGACACAGGAGTGGCTGGTGCTGCCAGCAAAGCTCTGTGTGATGGGGCATAGCTGGTTGCATGCTGCTGTGTTCTGGTGTTGGTGCCAGGGTGCCACGGGGCGAGCAGGAAGCAGCAGCTGCCAGAGGAAGGGCTGCAGGTGGGGAGGGTGCATGGACAGCCTCTCCCCAGTGCCGCCCCTGCCTAGTCCGTCTTCTGGCTTCCGTATCACAATAGCATGGATGAAGCTGGAGAGGGACTTTTTACAAGGACATGTAGTGATTGATCAGATGAGGGGTTATGGCTTCAAACTGGAAGAAGGGAGATTTATATTAGATATCAGGAAGAAATTTTTCCCTCTGAGGGTGGTGAGCCCCTGGCCCAGGTTGCCCCGAGAAGCTGTGGCTGCCCCATCCCTGGAGGTGTTCAAGGCCGGGTTGGACGGGGCTTGGAGCAACCTGGGCTGGGGGGAGGTGTCCCTGCTAATGGCAGGGGGGTTGGAACGAGATGATCTTTAAGGTCCCTTCCAACCTAAACCATTCTGTGATGCTATGATATATTAATGAAATATGCTCTTGCTGCCTTCACAGCAGGTGCCACACCACCAGTCCCTGATGGATGTGGCTGTAGCACAGCAACATGTGCCCTGGTAAAGGGATTTTTCTACCGGTGCCTGTACCATATTTTCCATTCCTCGTTGTGGGAATCAAATGGCAAACATGGATCTGCTCAGCAATCTTGCGACAGGTCTGCCTCCCTCGGTGGCACCCGTGCCGTGGGTGCTGGCCTCGCCGTCATGGATGCTGGGTTTGTTAAGACAGTGACACACACCAGTTTGCAGATCAAACACAACATCTGCTTTGCTGATGAGCTTTCAAACAGCCATTAGCTTTACAGATGCCGAAAATCTGCTGATTGTTTTGATCCATCTTTACTTGTTACACCTCATTAAACTTGAGTGGCGGAGAAGGATCGGCAGTGGAGTGAGATGGTAGGGAGCGGGTGGGGAGGGATGCCCGCTCCTGCTCTCAGGTGGGCGGGTGGGCAGGTAGGGGTGAAGCTGAAGAGAGCTTAGAAGAAAACACATCAAGATTGTTAACCACCACACTGAAGGTAAACCTGGCTCTAATTTAAATTTCAGTCCGGGTATAATTAAGTAATACAAATTACGGTACTTAGCAATTTCCATCTTCAAAGCCCTTTATGGATGTGAAAAAATTTATTCTTGTGGCATCTTCATGAGGAAAAGGTTGTTATTGTGGGGAAATTGAAGAAGAAATTTTTAAGCTCCTTGCTGAGGCCAAGGAGGACCAGTGCCAGCCCAGCCGGATGCTCCGCAGCCTTCCAGGGGCATCTCAGCTGGCTGCAGAGAGATCCACGTCCTTGAAACCTGTTACTACTTCCACTGCCTGAAGCAGCTGCTGATATGGCTTCAGGGGTAGTGGGATGTGTAAGCGATGCCTGGGGTGTTCCCAGGGTGCTGGGCAAGGTGGTGGTGGCTGCACACCATTAAGAAACTGGTCCTGGTCTCTAAACAACTAGGCAGGGGCATGGGAGACTGGGAAACCCAGTTTTAAGGTGAGTTTCTGGTTGTTTTTTTGTAGCAATGTCAGTGGAGATTGCCAAAGGAACTGCAGACAAAGCAGAAATGTCAGGGGCAATGGTTCACCCAGACTGCAAGGTCTGAAGGGTCAGTGGTGCTTGGCCTATAAAGAAGGGCTGTTTTTTCTCTGAAACATCACCAAATACCTGGTGTTCTGTCTGTCTGGTGTTCTGGATGCCCGTCCCTGCCAGGGGCATGATGGACACAGGGGGCTGCAGGCACACTGGGGATGGGTCAGATGAGCTCTAGCGCAGACAGCTGACAAAAATTAAATTGCTGGGCAGGAAAGCAGGTGAGTGCTGAGCAAGGTTATGGCATGAAGGAGTCTTGTCTTAGGGGATGCAGCAGCTCCAGTGTTTGGTGGCACTCAGGCTGTGCAGGTGTTTATGAAAAAGATTTTTTTCCTATTATTTCACATCGCTCCGTTTTAAAGTACACATTGCTTTAAACTAACACACTGCATTCTAATGTGTGGCGGGTATTGCAAGTTGTATTACAGATGCATTTTGCGATAGGGTTGATTCCTACAAGCTAAAAAAGCCCATTAATCCGTCATTGCTACAAGGGGGCTGAGACATGCCCTCCTCTCTCCACACAGAGGATACCGAGTTATTTTTCTTTGGCCTCGTTCCCACTGCTTTGAATCCCTGTGGTATAAAAAGAAAATCTGCTCTATCCTATTCCTACTCATACAGCACGTCCTGAAGGAAACGGCATACCAGGGTCTGGTGATAAGAGGCTGTCGGTATATAACTGACCATACCTTAGTGCTGCAGTTTGGGCAGCTTTCTGCTGCCCCAACCGCCCCGGAGGCCAGCGATGCCCTGGGGTCAGAAGCCCATGGAGATGGGTTGGTGTCTGAGGACAGGTTGTCTAGATCGTCACACCTGGCGTAGTCATCACACAAACCGTGAGCTGGTGCACTAGTCTTAGGCTGTATTTTTAGTCATTTTATAGAAGTACTCGCATGTTCTAATGATTAGAGGATGAACGCGGTGCCAGGGCTCCCGCCTGGACTCCTGGCCAGCCATGGACATCTGGTGCACGTGAACCGAAGAGCTGATCCCTATCGGTCTCGTGGGGGGGGGGAGGATAATTAACATCTCCAAGCTTTTTTGAAGCTCTTCAGGTGAAAGACGGTGGAAGAATGGAGTCAGCTACTTATTTCACTGCTTTTTTCCTTGAGCATCCCTGAATGTTCGTGCCATGACCGTAACACTGAAGAGCGACGTAGTGTACTGACCTTGTCTGTCCATGTCGCTCCTTCAGAGCCACGTCCCGTTGGCTGGACTGGGGGTGGCACGTCCTGCTGGTGGTCACCAGGGCTGCCAGCCTGCATCCTCAGGAGACGCCGGCCTGCCTGGCTGCACGGCGGAGCGGCTAACACACACCACACCATCCCGGGGCCCTCCCTGATGGTGCACTGTAAAGTAATTGCTGCACGTGACAAACAAATGAACAGTTCAAAGCCTTTTTCAACAGCGAAATAATAGGTACAAACTTGAAATTCAAGCCTGGGTATTTTATGCTGCTCTGCACTCCCTTGTGAAAGCCGGAAGGTGAAAAACCGCCTCTAATTCCATGTGCATCCTTTTCTGGGGTCCCCACATCTGCGTTAACGCTTAGTGCTGAGGCTGGCTTTCTCGGTGAGTGCCTCCAGCAGCTTGTCAGCTGGTGGAGTTTATTTTCAATGATAATACTTTTTTTCCTGTGAGATGGTATGGGTTTTATTCATAGGCTTGCTTCAGTAAAATGCATGCTTACAGATTACTATTTTAAATACTCTCTGCCTGGCTCCTTGTACTTATTTTGTTTTATATACACATGTATTCTGCAGATAACACAGAGGAATTCAGCTTGTTTCATTAGAAGTGAAAGGAAGGCGCCTCAGAGAGGCACAGTCTGCACTCAGAAGAAATGAACTCCCTGCGAGGGAGGGCAGCTTGTTCCCTTCTCTGTTATTTATTTATTTGCTTGTTTGCACGACGGCAGATGGATATCGCAGTGTGCTGGGCTGTGTTTCACAGGGTAGGTGCAGAAGCCATCAAACACTGCTAAACCAAAGCTGGCAGGTTGTGGAGTCACCCAGGAGTGGAAGAAAATGTGATCCCAGGTCCTGAGCTGGGAGGAGGTTGGGCTCTGCGCTGGACCAGCAGCGTGAGTGTCCTACTCGTGTCCCATAAAAAATAATTCTGTCTAAAACAAGTTCAAATGGAGAGCTTCTCCCCTGCTATGAGGCTAAAAGGATGGCTTAATTAGATGAGCAAAGGAGGAACGAAAAGAGGATATGATTGCCTTGGAGAAATATGTTGAGGGCTGGACACCAGGGAGCGAAGGGAAATACTTATCCTGAAGGACACCGCTGGCACAAGGACAAGTGGGTTTAAAATTTCCATGGATAAGTTTAGGCTGGAAAGTAAAAGAAAGTTTCTAACATTCCAAAAAATAAATTACAGCATAGTTCCCAGCAAGAAACGAGAAAATAAAGGATGTATTTTGTTTTAATGATGAAGTTTAACAGTTCATGAAAAGAATTATGCAATGTGATCCCACTGGAATATATTAAATGTTCTAGATGGGTCCTATGTCTTTGCACAGGAGATTGACTGGGCATTTACCATGAATGGTCACGGGGGCTTAGGGAAAGTATAATATATGATAATTACCCTATATGCACCAAGTTAACAAAATTTTCCTTAAGACAATATTTTAGTGAGTAATTACTCTCAGAAGTAGCTTGCAGTACAGCTAAAATATAGTCAGTGCTCTTCAATATTACACTTTCTTCTTCCTGTGCTTATTTTTCCACACATGAACTTTATTCTTTGAATAATAAATATACTTTGCTATACATAAACAGTGACAGTGCCATAATAAAAGAAGACTGAATATTTGACTGAAGTTTAAACTTGTCATTCAATGATCTGATAATAAATGTCATAGTTCTTCAACTTTCAAATTAAATCCCTGAGCAAATGTTTTGAAAAAAAGGTGCCAATTTGTCCATGTGTGCTACTTTATTTGCTGGAAAATTTCTGTAACCAATTCATAGGACTTCTGCAAAAAACACTAAATCAAGATTTTCCATTGACAAGTTGATCGAGTAATACAGGTTGATGAAGATGGTCTGATACCTTGAATATTGAGTTATTTCCCAGCCTTCGATTTTTCTTGCTTTGAACTTGTCTCTACCTATTCTCTAAAAAGCCATTTTTATTGTGATGGGACTTTATTTTCACATAATTTTGCAGGTTATTTCCTGTGAATGAGAAAAAAATGAGTTTTAAAGAGATGTGATGGACAAATGATTTATACCTCTCCTGCTTGCTATTTTTCTTTTAGTTATAGGTAATAAATTCCTTCTTCTAAGGCAATGATTATACAGTAAGGGACAAAGCCCAAGAACCCCTCTCTGAAGATCTCTCAGTGCAGTAGCACCTACAGGCAAGAGGGACATCTGGGCTGTAGAACTCAGGCCAGTTCTGTATTCACATCTTCTGCCTGCAGGTTTTTTTGTTGGTAAAATATTTGCGACTCCTTCTCCAGCTTAGAGGAAGGGAACAGAGATCCACTGCAGTTAACTGCAAACGTTAAATAAGGATCACTCTTTAAGCCAGAGCCAAGTTTTAGGAGGCTGCAGAAGCCCAGTAAACAGCGGTGGATTGCCTTTCCTGACCCAGCGCTCACCAACTCCTTTCATCTGCTCAGGCTCACGCGTCCTGGATCAAGAAGGCAATTTCCTTTACAGCAGCCCGCGATGTACAAGCCTCAGTAAGCCGGCAGTCATCTTCGTTTTCAGGATCAGTGGACTACAAAGGGAGAAGAAAAAGAACAATTTGATAACACTTCTTTTCCATAGGCGGCTAAGCCTGGGCACGCTTTCTGTTCCTCAGCACGCGTGGCTTATCCCGTCGGACATGGGGAAGCTTCTGAGCGAAAAGGTGAGTCCAAATATGAAATCCCTGAAAGGAAGCCTAAAAAGAGAAAACTTCTCCCTCTTACCCCCTTTAAAATTCATAAGAAATGTGCTCAAAGTAATTCATTGTTGTCTAGCTCGCTGTGTTTTTATGAGGCTGTGTACCACCCCGGTGTCCCTCTTATTTCTAGTCCGTATGTTGCAGAATTGAATAGTCTCTCTATGGGGGGAAAAAGAAAGGACCATAGAAAAGACCACTTTCAGGCTTAAAAACTTGTTTTCTATTCAGCATGTTATAGCACTGAACATCTCTTATTTCTTTTTCTGCTGTGACAGCAAAAAATACCTCAGCAGTACTTTTTCTCCCCTGGAGTCAATATTGCAGCCCTGGAGCTGCTCCGCAGCAGGCAAACTGTCACGCGTCTCCCGCAGCCCGTGGAAAGCCCCGTCCCGACTGCGAAAGGCTTGCAGCAGTTGTCAGCTTTCCCTCTGAGCCCAGGATTCTTCCCGTTTCCCACTCACGCTGCATTTTGGTGGGACGGGCTGGGTGCAGCAGCTGGACCCTGGGAAGCATCCCGGTGTGTCACTGCTCCATGGCAGGGGCTGCCCGGTCACAGACGTCACCTTAAGCAAAGCTCCAGTGACACCCCATGGCCATTATTCTTACAATACTTGACATTTGCGTGTTTTTCCTCTTCTGATGTTGCTTCCGTCTATGAAGCGCTAAGCCGGCCAGTGTGAGGGACACAGACAAGCCTCGTCCTCCTTCCACAGCAGTGAATCCAGAGTGTCAGCTCACGTCCCTTTCCAAAGATGTTTAATTTCTTCTGTCTTCAGACAGCTTGTGGGTTTTTGGAGTTTGCAAAGGGTTGATTTGGAAGACGGGCATGTAGCCACCTCACGGGCTGAAGGCACCTTCTCCACAGCTCTGGCACTGGCATGTGCCACCTGCTCGTGTCCTGCACTGTCCCTTCCCACTAACTTTTCCAAAGGTGGAGAAAATTGCTGATTCTCAGTTGCCTCAGCAGAGCACAAAGCAAACTAAGCAAGGCACCAGTAAATAGAAAATTGATTTCAGATTTGTCTGCTTTGGGGCTGCTGGGTTTCACTTCAGACAAGTAAGAAGAGAAGGAGCCTTAGATGGATTGATGGCACAGGACACCAGTGCAAGGCCTGATCTCATCTGCTTCCAGGAAAGGTCACCAGCCCTTGGGAGGGTGCAATTACCCAGCAGGCGGAGGAGATAGATAGGACTGTGGCCTGGGTGCTTCAAGCAGCAACATTTGGAAAATGAATAATAGCACCAGAACAGTTCCAACTGCTTTGTACTTGCAGTCTGACAGGGCAAAGCACAGATCCTCTCATCTCGGTGGCCAAAAAGACTCTGCCCAGCAAGGAGATGGTCGCAGAGTCAAGAACTAAGTGTCTGCCAGCAAGCACGAGCCTCCGTCTCCGTGTAGGCTGTGAGCCCAAAAGCCACACTGCATGTTGTGATGCATGCTGGAGTCTGCTTTTCCAGGAACTACAGGACAAACAATAAGCAATAAGAAACATTTTAAACAACTTATTGCACTTCTAATAGTATGTGGCATGAAAATTAACCTGTTTAGTGAGAAGATACAGGCAGTTGAGGAAGAGACATACTTTCATTTTAATATGCACCCTTCTCAAGGTGAGTTAATAGAGGGTTTTTGTAATGACCTAAAAAAAACTTCAATTTTTCCTGCCTGTAAGCACTCTGTATTTTTTTATAAGTCATTCAGGTTTGTTATGGGGAAATCAGCCAAGCCACAAACCAAACACTCTGCTATGCCCGCTCTTGTAATTTCTGCACAAGCAGGAAGATGTTTGTACACTGTGAAATGAAGCAAACTGAAATAGCAGTAATGATTTGATAAGAATTTCCTAAGTATTCTCTGGCTTATCTCTGCCATTAGCTAATTTGAGCCTGGACGGTTGCTATGGAGATCTGGCTAAGCAGGTGGCAGCATCGATGCTCACTGAGACACCGACAGAGAGAAGAGAGCGCATGGGGGGTGCAGGATTTTTTTCGATCTTCTGCTGCCAGCGCCTGTCTACGCGCACATTGTGGGTGTACGTGTGCCCTACTGATAGAGGTTGGGTCATTCTTACCCTCTGATATCCTGGAGGGCACATCAAGAGGGTCCTGCCTGATGTCCGGGTGTGAATTTGTGAGACAGAGCATCCTCAGCACCGTCTCAGCTCCTTCACGCTGCCTGGTGGAGGCGGTGCACTCCGTGGCAGAAATCTGATAGCGACACAGCTGCCTTGCTCTGAATTGCTATTCCTTCAGCAAATCGCGTCATCTGGGGGTTTCGCTCCTGATCGGTCCACATTTTCTCCATTTAGTGAATCTCATCCCAGTGGTCTCCTCAAAAGTTATGTTTTGCATGTTTTCCATCTATGGAGCCACAGGTAAATGCATCTGTTATCTTAATGGTAGTCAGGGATGAGGGTGTTCCTCTAAGCAGAAGAGCATGCTCGGCTGGCGGAAACATCTACAATATTGTTTGCAACAAAAGGAAGGAAAAAAAGTGAGGAAGAGTAAAACAGTAAATTGGAGAACAAGCTGGTAGAGCCCTGGCAGGACTTCAGAGGATATTTCAAATGCTTCAGCCAGGAGAGACATGTAAGACCTTATAATGGTTTTTAAAGCACGTTTTTTACCATTATTTTCAGGACCTACCCTAAATTCCTTCTCAGATTTTTTTTGAGTCCATCTAACTTATTCAACTTTTTTTCCCCTAAAGGCTTCTAACTCTAGAGCTGGCTGCCACTCATGCAATATCACTTTTTGTATTAATATCACCAGCCAGAGCCTTGAGGCAATCCTGAAGGCCACTGCTTTAAATGAGATGATATGGCTTTTGAAGGACAGCTGGTGACAGCCACCATGGCTAGCAGCCTATAAGAGCTGCTGAGGGACAGCATAGATGTGATTCCCTAGCAACAAGGATGTACTCAAGCTACATAAATAGCTTCTCTGGGGAGGACTTTCCTCCATACTTCTGCTCAACCTCCATCTCTGTATGTAGTGCTTGGAGGAGCTCTTGTGTGGCCACTGCATAGACAACAGCAAGTGATGGTGAACACTTACTGCTGGGTCCTCCTCACTGAACACGGGCATGGAATAGCACTTGAGGATGGAAAGCTTCTGGTAAACAGCTTTGTTCAACTCTGAGCTGGTCTAAAAGACTGTCTGGCCCATTGTCCTTGCAGGGGCTGTTGGTGCCGAGCTGGAGGGAGGGTGGCAGTTATGTGGGCTTGCTGAAGAGTTTCAAAGGAGAAAAGCAGAAACTGGAGCATTAATGTCAACACAGCATATCAGAGTAGTAGTGCAAGGGCTCCTAGGTGAAATGGTTATATCTGCTCACGGTGACTGACAATGTCGGGGCAACAAAGCTGGTGAGGGTTCTGGGGGACAAGTCTGATGAGGAACACTGAGGGAACTGGGGCTGTTTAGCCTGGAGAAGAGGAGGCTGAGGGGAGACCCTCTCACTCTCTACAACTACCTGAAAGGAGGGTGTAGAGAGATGGGGACTGACCTCTTCTCCCTGGTGACAAGTGATAGGACGAGAGGAAATGGGTTCAAGTTAAGCCAGGGGAGGTTTAGGTTGGATATTAGGAAAAAATTTTTCACTGAAAGGGTTATCCAACATTGGAATAGGCTGCCCAGGGAGGTGGTGGATTTGTTATCCCTGGAGGTGTTAAAAAAAAGGGCAGACGTGGTACTCAGGGATATGGTTTAGAAGTGGTTTTGTCAGGTTAGGTTAGTGGTTGGACTTGATGATCTTAAAGGTCCCTCCCAACCTCAATAATTCTATGATTCTATGAATGTCATGATGATAATAACAGAGAAAGAAATACTAAATAGGTCCTAAATATAATTTAAAGCCGTATCAGTGAATAATTTCTCTCTAATGAGAAGTCTTCTGATGACTACAACCAGAAATTAGTAACGGGTATATTCTTCTACAAAATAATGAAGCATCTGAGAAGCAAGTGGATGGAAGTTGTACTACCTTGTGCTAAGCAATGCTGTTATGGGCATGTGATGTTCAGCTCTGATATCAGGAAAGTCAGGAAAGACACTGACTCAGAGGAGAGCCAGCAGAAGGAAGAGGGCATGAGTATGTCTCTTAGGTAAGGATGCTAACCATCCATTCAGGAGAGAGTTAAGAAATAACCTGATCCTTGCCCCAAGTACCTATGTAAGTGTAGGATTGCTAACAATACAGAGCATTTCCACTTAGAAGATAAATGCCTAATGAGATCTAATGACTGACTCTGAAACAAGACAGGTTCAGATCAGAAGCAAGAAATCACCGCGGGAAATGAAGTACTGCAACATCCTAACAAGAGTTCTAATGGATTGTCCCTCTCTGGAAATTAATAAAATCAAGATTGGATGCTTTCTTAAAAGCTACATGAGAAATAATTGAAGGAAGTTGTATGGTTTGTGTTATCCATGTTCCTTCAGGCACTGTAGTTTAAATTGTTTTTCCCACCCTACATAACACAGCCTAGCTGAGAAGGATTTGAGGGTACTGGTGGATGAAAAGCTGGACGTGAGCCAGCAATACGCGCTTATTCCCAGAAAGTCAACTTTACCCTGGGCTGCATCCCCAGCAGCGTGGCCAGCAGCACGAGGGAGGGGATTCTGCCCCTCTGCTCTGCTCTGGGGAGACCCCACCTGGAATATTGCACCCAGCTCTGGAGCCCTCAACACAAGAAGGACATGAACTTGTTGGAGTGGGTCCAGAGGAGGTGATGAAGATGATCAGAGGACTGGAGCCCCTCTGCTGTGAGGACAGGATGAGAGAGCTGGGGTTATTCAGCCTGGAGAAGAGAAGTGGCCTTTCAGTACTTAAAAGGGGCTTATAAGAAAGATGGGGACAAACTTTTTAGCAGGGCCTGTTGTGATAGGACAAGGGGCAATGGCTTTAAGCTAAAAGAGGGTAGATTTAGACTAGATATAAGGACCAATTTTTTTTACGATGAGGGTGGTGAAACACTGGCCCAGGTTCCCCAGAGAGGTCGTGGATACCCCATCCCTGGGAACATTCAAGGTTGGGTTGGATGGAGCTTTGAGCAACCCGGTCTAGTTGAAGATGTCCCTGCTTATTGCAGGGGGGGTTGGACTAGATGGACTTTAAAGGTCCCTTCCCACCCAAACTATTCTATGATTCTTGAGAGGTTTCTGAAGCACCTCCAGAGCTGTCAGGGTGAGAGAAGAGAGGGGTACAGGCAGAGAGGTGAGGAGGGGAAGGCTGAATGTGATCTTCTGAACATGTCAGTGACTCCTCAAACACTGACCTGCACGAACAAAATGGGATGGGAGATGGAGGGTGACCAGGACAGTGATGCTGAGCAGGCAGGAGAGCGGTGGTGGTGCAGGAGCAATAGAGATGTGGCAGAGGATGGGCGGCAAGGAAGGGTGAACATGGCCTACGTCTACACTGCTGTGTCCTCAGTCAAACAGGGGAGCGTCTTGTGCAGTGATGTGGCTCGAAGAAAGATGCAGCAGAGAGGAAAGCGAAAACACAAAAAAGGTAGGCTATAAAGCTTGAAATCCCATGACGCCTGGGCATCTAGTTGGAGCTGTGGCCTCTGCAGCATCTACCCATCCCTTTCCAATTGAAAAAGTGTGTTTTTTCTCATTGCAGGTGCAGCATTAAATCATGAAATGAGGCAGGGCTGGACGTCCAGGTGGAAGGAGTCTGTCTCTCTCTTGTCCCGAACTGCAGTGACTGCTGGTGTGGAGGCAGAGCTCAGGAGCCAACTGCTCCACAACCAGAGGAACCCGCATCTGAGCATCATGACCAGAGCATCGCCTTCCCAGCTGTGCAAGTGGGACCTCTCCCCCAGCCGAGGCACAGCGCTTTAATTACCTGCAATTATCACAGCAGCTTTTTACAGAATCAAAGGGTTATCCTGATAAGTACAATCCTGTTGACAATTTGTTTTCATTAAGCTGTGTCTCAGCTGGGCTCATTTTGAAGCAGCCCAGGAAAGGTTTCAATATTCATCTTGGAGAGGCACTGAGATAATACAGGGACTTGCTGACTCAGCTAATTTCTGCTCCCTGATTTAATCCAGCTCACAGATAAATTATAGAGGATCTTTGAAATATCTCTCATCTCTGCTAATTGATATGCTTCTCAGATGGCTCTGTGCTCAACTTTAGCTAATAAGCACGATAACCAAGTTGCCTTGCACAGAGCTGAGTAATTTGTCCAGCGAACGCCATCAATCTTCCCCGGCCTCCGAACCTGCCTGGGGATGCCTGGCTGCAGCTGTGCTCTTGGTGGATTTAGGCCAGAACAAATATTGCCTCCTTTCTACATCTGTAAGAACAGAGCGCGGAAACGAGAGAGCCTGGGTGTGTTTTTTTGGTGTGTTCAGACAGGTCCTGTAATGACCCCAGCCTTTGCGGGGCCCGTTGCAATACCGCACACTGTTGTCACCCCAGTGCTGCCGTGTGTCCCGGCTGCGCTCCCTGAATCATAGAACACCAGGTTGGACGGGACCTCAAGGATCATCTGGTCCGACCTGGTTTGTGTTTGACTGAAGTCTCCTCCTGAAAGGCACCTTGTCTGCATTGGGAGGGAGGACCGTGGCTGACGGCTGCACAGGGTGGTTTTGCAGCAGAGGGCTCCGCCGTGGCTGGGTGCGGTGCGCCGGGGCAGCACCGGGCAGACTGTACCCAGCGAACAAAGTGGGCTCAAAGGTTTCTTGGGTTTATTTTTCTGAAATATTTCTACAATTCTTTAGAACAAAACTTTTTTACAATTCTTTAAAAGAAAACCCTGGAGGAATTGCCAGGACTGAAATAACGTCAGTGCCTTACCCACAGCTTAGCACTTTTTGAGAGTTTGAACCCATCTGAGCCTCATTGGGAAGAGCAAGGGGGGTGACTGGTGCTGTGGCCACTGTGTGGGCATGGCGCGGCTGCAGAAGCTGCCATCCAAGGAGAAGGTGCATGGCTGGGATGGAAATGTCTCATGGGACCGCGGCTGCCCTGTCTGAGCAGGAAACCAATAAGGAAGATTTCAAATAACACAGCTTTGACTTCTGTTTAGGTCAGGTAACTTGGAGTCCCATACGCAGCCAGAGCAGTGCTTAGTCACCTGAGAAGTGACAGATTCCAGCAGTCAGCAGAGGCTCTGAAGAACTGCTGCTTTGTAGTTTCCAACTAATTTATGAAACAATAATGATCTGCTAGTTTATTCAGCTTTAACCTTATTTTAAAGTTTTTTCCCGAGAGAGTCAGAACCTAGATTGTCTCAGTGGCAGGAATCATTCAGTGGAGTTAAGAGCATCACTGAGCATACTGCTGTTCAGTGTCATCGTTCCCCCCGCTAAAGCCCCCTACTGCCCCACAGCACAGCCCTTGGAGCAGTTCCCAGGCTGTGGCACGGTCACTGGATGGCACTGGTGGCACAGGGGGGACATGCAGGGATGATGATGAACCACGATGATGGTTTTTCTTCCCAGAGTGTCCCTAATGCACAGCTGCTTTGGCTCCCTGGGATGGGTCCTGCCTTGTGTCCCGCTCCCCCCTCAGGAAGGGCATGGGGGTCAAAGCTCAGAGCAAAGCCTGTCCCTGACAGTCCTGCTCAACTGTTTCATAGAATCATAGAACGGTTTAGGTTGGAAGGGACCTTGAAGATCATCCAGTCCCACACCCCTGCCCTGGGCAGGGACACCTCCCCCCAGCCCAGGGTGCTCCAAGCCCCGTCCAACCTGGCCTTGAACACCTCCAGGGATGGGGCAGCCACAGCTTCTCTGGGCGACCTGTGCCAGGGGCTCATGCCCCCACAGTAAAGAATTTCTTCCTATTATCTCATCTAAATCTCCCCTCTTTCTGTTTAAAGCAATTCCCCTTTGTCCTATCGCTGCACTCCCTGATAAAGAGTTTGTTACAAGACTTTGCTTCTTCCAGCTGGACATTTTTGCATCACTTGAGAGCACTGGGAGATTACAGAATGTCCTTTCCTCTTCAGGGTTTTTTAATTAACATTTCTATTATCAAGCTTAATTAGCACATCTCTGGCTTCCATCTGCTTTTCTCTGTTACAGCCTGCTGAAGACACTTTGGTACGACATTATGCATCATATCATGAAGAATAATAAATGAACATCGTTGCGCTCAGATTACCCAGCTTGAGCTGAAAGATCAGGCCTTGAGGTCGAGAAGCAGCCACTCCTTTTAGCTCCTGGTTTATTTCTGGGTTAAACTGTGGTTATTTCTGATATGTTGGTCAGAGAAATTGCATGTGTTGAGCCAACCAAGCACTGGGAGCAGAGATGCTCAGCTGTCCTCTGAGTCTAGACTAATTCCACTTCAGATGTGCACGAATCCCATCAGTTTTTGTTAGCAATGTCCACGGGTTGCATTTACATCACAAAATCTGCTGCTCCCTCACTGCAGCGGCACGGAAGAGGACAGAGCAACTAATGTGCAGCGACCTTTTCACAGTCTGCAAGGAGAGATGGGGGTTGCTGGCTTGACTTCTTTGAGCCTAGCGGTTTCTGACAGATGAGTGTAGGTATCGGCTCCCCTTTCGCCTCCCATCAGCGCAAGCAGCCTGCGCGCGCCCCAGGGCACCGTCCCCCCATTTCTGGCATCCTCCGCTCAGCCGACAACAGAGCCCTCACCCACCACTCCATAGGCATCTTCCAGCTTCATTCTCCCAACGGTGCCTCTGGCGAAAGTAGCTCAGAGGCAAACTGCCGCTCTCGGTCCCTCCGCAGCTGTCAGCTTTGCCGCAACCTCTGCTAGAACTTTCCAAGGAACCATACCAAGGGAGAACCTGTCAGCCAGGCATAGACACAGGCTATGTGAGCACAGGTCCCTCCAGCCCGACCCTCACACTCCTCTTTTCTTCTGCGCCGCTGTGTCGCAGTTGGGTGTGTGCACACAGAATGGGTGAGAAAGGAGAGCAGGAAGGGAAGGAGAATCCCAGAATCACAGGCAGATGATGCCTGGAGCTGCTGTTTGGTGCCCGCTGGCCCTGCAGCACGCCGCAGCATGGTGGCTCTGCTGACATGGGTCCCATGGACCTGACTTTGTGTCGCTTCTCACCAGGCTTAGCATGTCCATGGTAACCATTTGCTCTGTCTGTGGTAGTGAATAAAACGGGCCGCGGCCAGCATTTGTGCTTCAGAGGGAAGTGTCGTGGCACAGCTCACGTCTGTACACCAGAATGCCTTTCCCTGCTGGACAGGGTGCCCTCATCCGTGCTGGCTCCCAGGGGTCCTGTGCCCATGATGCCTCGCAAATCTCAGCCCAGCCCACGCCAGGGAGCTCACCAACAGCGCGCTAACCAGGGTGTCTGTGGGACAGGGCTCAGGCTGCTCTCTGGCACTGTTTAATTAATTAGTGTGGATGTGGCCCATGAGTGGGTTGAATAGCAGAGCAATCGATCAGGTAGCTGCTGTCACTAATGTGTGTTATTGCCTAACTGTGTTACAGTTGTCTTACAAATAGCTTGTTCTTTGGCTTTGAAGCTGTGTTCTTGTTTGGATGAGAAGATTATTGATCTGCAAATATTTCATTGGCCAAACTTGATACTGCTTCTTCTTTGTCCTGCCACATAAACCAGTATTTAAAGTACTGTAGCGTTACATGGGCTTGCCAATTTACACAATCTTGTATTCCCCTCAGCATACTCTGAAAGCCCCAACAGACAACACCCATGCATGGGTCGCCTCCTTTGGTAGGTGGGGCGGGGCAAGAGGAAAGACTGGATTTTTTTTGCTGAGGTTTTCACCTTTGGCAAAGAACTTCATAGAATCAGAGAATGGTTTGGGTTGGAAGGGACCTTAAAGACCATCTCGTTCCAACCCCCCTGCCCTGGGCAGGGACACCTCCCCCCAGCCCAGGTTGCTCCAAGCCCCGTCCAACCTGGCCTTGAACACCGCCAGGGATGGGGCAGCCACAGCTGCTCGGGGCAACCTGCGCCAGGGGCTCACCGCCCTCAGAGTGAAAAAAATTCTTCCTAATATCTCATCTAAATCTCCCCTCTTCCAGTTTAAAACCATTCCCCCTCATCCTATCACTTCATGCCCTTGTAGAAAGTCCCTCCTCAGCTCACTTGTAGCCCCTTTAGGGACTGGAAGGGGCTCTGAGGTCTCCCCGGAGCCTTCTCTTCTCCAGGCTGAACACCCCCAACTCTCCCAGCCTGTCCTCCCAGCAGAGGGGCTCCAGCCCCCGCAGAATCTTTGTGGCCTCCTCTGGCCCCGCTCCAACAGCTCTGTGTCCTTCTGCTGTTGGGGGCCCCAGAGCTGGATGCGTAATTAGGCAAAGAGGCAAGTTTGATGTTAAAATCAGTCTGCTTTCTGTCATGGCTCATTGGTATCAGATGGAGTGGTCTCAGGAGGACCCGCATGCCCAGGAGGAGAGCAGCAGACGGGATGTTTGAGGTCACCTGGATTGAGCTGCAGAGCTGCTCTTCCCGTGCTGCCCAGGGAAGGGAGTGCTGGCGCTCAGTGGGAGGTTATGGTGAATTTTGCTCTGTGAGCCCTGTGCATAAATTTTAGACATTTTGTTTGTATTCTGACACCAGGATAAACTTAGGGAAATATTTCTTGTCTCTTCAGCGGAAATTAATACATTTAGCAGTGACATTAAATATTCAGTACAAACAAGACAAGGGAAGAACCTTTACACAAGATAAAGCTGTTGGGCTAGATGGCAGAGATAAATCCAGCACAAATGATATTTCTTATTAAACAGCTGGCCCACATGATTTGTTTCCTGCATTAGTGATGATGCATGGCTCCTATTCACATTAATAGGCAACCATAAAGTATTTTTGTCAGCTGAGTTTTACTTGGAGTTAAATAAAATATTATAGTTTATGACAGGTTTAACAACAGGCATCAACTTTACAACATCCTGTTGCTCTTCTATAGCAGACTGAACATATGTTTTTTTTTTAAAATGCCTCTAACATATTGCATAAGCAATCACATTGTTGTGATAACATGACTTTTTAGCTTGATTACACTACAAGATGAGCTTTTAAGCTTTATGAGAATGCTATAAAAGTCAGCAGCGAGATGAAACACCGAAACAGAAAGCAAATACTGTTTTTTGCTGAACTTTATTAGAGAATAAAGGCGTGTTGTTGAGCGAGTCAGAAGATAGATGCAGAGCCTGGAGTGATCTGTTGATCTGGCAGCGACGCGGGGTGACCGAGCTGCCTGCCTGGACTGAGGAGGATTGTCTGGTGGCAGCTGGAGCTACCGGAGATGTTTCCACCACGGAGGGAGGCTGGCCAGCAGCCGTTCAGTGCAGGAGCGTAAGGATGAGCAGCAGGAACTGGGCAGGTCTGGTACCCTAGGGGAACACTCCTGCCTCGTACGTCAGGAGAGCAGCGGGAGACATACCTCATTATTTGTTTTCCTGCACAATCATGCAAGCTCCTCTGAGAAAGCATCTTAGCTCCTCATAGGTGCTGCTGGTGTGCCATTGCCATCTGAGAAAGGCTGTTTTGAGGGAGAGCCATGCAAAGCACAGACCGCCTTTCCTGTCCCTGAGAGCAATCGCGGCAGATAAAGGATCTCCGGGTAAACGGGGTATTTTGCTTGCTAAGTACCCTACTGCTGCTGAACGAGCTGCTGGGACAAACCGCTGAGAAACAGGGTGGACGCACCATCTCCTGCGATATTCACATCAAGCTGGTTACACTTTTAGCAAGTGTGCTTTAGCTCAGCTTATCAAAGGGCTCTGGGAAAGAAGAAAAATTACAGCCCCTGAATACTGCTGTAAAGGGAGTAGGAATAAATTACCCAATATTCCCTTCTGGCTTTGAGTCTGTAAGGTAAACTAATATTCTTCGATTTTATGTTCCAACTACCTACAAAGGGCTCAACTTGTTATTTTCTAAAGGAAAGTCCAATGAAAGCAATAGCTCTGAGGTCTGGGGCTGAGCTGCTGCACAGCTGCTGCCTGGGAAAACCCGCATAGGTGAAAGGCTTTTTCCATGTGGGATTTTTAATGAAAGAATTTCCATAATGCAATATCTATAGCTGCACAAAGCACTTGGTATGCAATTAAAGCATAGGCAAATAGCACACAAGGAGAGCTGCATTGTAATGCTCTATTTTCTATGATTATTTTCTTTTTAAATTTCAGAAACATGTCCTATAGACTCTTTTGATGGAAGCCCTGAACTGCACGTCACCTCTCTTCTAGGGGCAACATCGTTCTGTCTTTTCACTTTTCAGAAACCTTTAAATAAGTCAAAATCACGTTAATGTATCACTGCAAAATATTTAAGCTCAGCATAAACATAAAGCATAAAGGCCAGGTTGGACGGGGTTTTGAGCAACCTTGTCGAGGGGGAGGTGTCCCTGCCCATGGCAGTGAGGTTGGAACTAGATGGTCTTTGTGGCCCCTTCCAACTCTGACCATTCAATGATTCTGTGATAAATCATGGTTAATATACTTCCTATTAATAGGCTTCCTACCCTTGCATTTCAAGTGGAATATTAAATTTTGTGGAGTTCAGAAACAAACTGTTTAATTGCTGGACACAAGATACATTTTGATCTTTTTCAGGAAAAAAAAGAAAAACCCAGAGTGATAGCTGTGCTTCATTTGTGGTTGGAATTAATAAGATCACAGCAAAAGTTGGCATATTTAAGCAGCATTAATTTGAAGGAGCATTTCCAACAGCCTCTGCTCTCTTGATTTAGAATATTCTTTTCAAAATATTTAAGGATCATTAAGCATTTTATTTTTGGACATTCCCTCTTGTGATATTTCTCATTGGTATTTTATTATTCTGATTCCGTAGACCAGAGACATAGGATAATCAAACAATAATAACGAACGGAGACAGCTAAAGAAAAGAGGGTGAGTAGTTGGATGACAAGGTTAAAAAAAGAAGTAAAAGTGGATAAAATGATTCTGTGGAGTAACAGAGGAACCTCGGGGAGGGTATGGTGGTGGGTGGAAGTATGCGCGTTTATCGCCCTCATATGGGTAAATGAGAATCAAATCAGTAGAAGAGACTTTATCTTCTCAGGGATAAATAAAGCAAAAAATTTGCGGCAATAATGGAAGTCAATAATACTTCAGAGCATAGCAGTCAAATGATTTATTTACCTGGCTGTCAGTTGATCAATAGGAGGTAATGGTATTTTGAGTGTTTGGGTAAGCAGGGAGAAGAACATTGTAAAGAATTGGTGTCTTTTTTGAGTAAAACTCCTGAACTGAACACTTGTAAATCAATTCAGTTCAAATTACAGTCTTTGAAAGAATTAAAAAGGCAGGCTGGAGCTATGCTGTTAATGAAGAGACCAAACTTTCAACTGAGCTTTGAATTTCAAAGGGAGAAACTGAGAAAATCAGAGTGTGTTTTAGTAAAGTTATGTGGTTGCAAGAACTTGGGTAGTTGAATATGGATAAAACCCCCATTTGTCAGAGTCCACAGTGCCGAAACTATGCAAAATTGGGTCCCATGGTAACAAATGCAAATCCACCTCAGAAAGGGATTAGGCATAAGCAGAAAGTCTTGAATGAATGAAGGAAAGAACCGACTGTCAAATCCAGCAGCTCCAAGGTCGAGAATTGTAGAGAGAAATTATGAGTGCCCCAAGACAGGCTCAGCTGTGTCTCATAGGGGTATTAAACCCTAAATGTTCATATAAATAAGAAGTTCGTAAACGTGAAAAGGAATAAAGAAGAAGTGGAGATTCTGTATCTTGAGGTTAGACAGAATTTAAAGGTAATTTGCACACTGGCCAAAGCAAAGTACATATCTCTATTTTCAATAAGGATGGTTTATGTGAAACATAGGGACTAGGGGAATAAAACAGTTGCTACTGTACCAGATGGGATATTACTGCTTAAATTGGAGGGGATGGATAATAATGAAAAGCCATCATATGACCAAGAAGATGAATAATTGCCTAGAGGAGAGATGAAAAACAATAGTGGTAGGGGAAGTCGTAGGCTGGAGGGAGTTACCAGTGGATTTTCGGAAAAACAAGAGTGAGAACCAATTTTATTTAATATTTTCATTAGCAATGCTGGTACAACAATCAGAACTATGCCAAGGGAATGTGTTGGTAACGGTGAGCTGGGAAGCATCCTTCTAATAGAGGAAGATTTGGGTGATCTTCAGCACTAGAAAAGCAGAAATAGCATAAAATACTAGTATCTTAAGAAGTAATAATAAGAAGTAATAAGAAACGTGGCTTTAAACTAGAGACACTTTTAACTAGACAGTTACCTGCTCTTTTTTCTTGAGCTTTTCCTCACACCCCAAACTGGGAAAATGTCAGCTCTCCTAAAAGCTTGATGTTTTCCTTATGTAGTATATTTATCTTTATTCTCCTTATTTCCTCGGGTAGGTGACTAGCAGCTTTCCAAACTAGGTAATATTTTATTCTTCTTATTTCCTTAGGCCTCTGTGTTTCTTATTCTCGCTGGAAATCAGAGCTTTCTGTTCTGTGGTCATTTGTCAGTACTGTCCAGTCCCCTCCTCTGTCCTGGGGACCCCACGGGCACCGCACGCGTCCCCGTGGGCACCGCGTGTGTCCCCACGCCTCCCCAGGTCTCACACCTCTGAGCACAGCAGAGAGGAAAGAACTTATTTTGCACCCTCTGACCTGGCCACTTCTTTTTATTGTCAGACACAAATATTTACCTCCGAACATACTTCTGATGTGTAAAAATACAAGAACTGGGTGAACAGAAAACTGTCAAGTTGCAGCGGTAGGTGCTCTCCTGTGAACTGGCTCACCAAGCACGCCTGGTGTTTGTGTAAGCAGACTGTTCCCAGCTATCATGTGCCTCTACGTGTAGGGCAGAGCAAAGCATCACACTCGCTCCCTTTCCTGGTAATCTTTCCAGTTCCGTGAATTAGGAGGGAAATCTATTAAGAGCAATGCTAACTTAATCACTTTCTATCCACAGGCTTCCAAGCCTCTCTGAAAAGTTATCTCAGTATTAGCATCCCTCTCCCTTCTTTTGCAGAGGGGGAAGAGAGAGTACAGAGACGTCGGTCATGCATCTGGGCTCTCCTGTGGTGTCGGTGACAGGGCTGGGAGTATGGCCAGGTTCCGCTGCTCTTGTCAGCGTGGAGCCTCCGGTAAAATAAGTCATCTGCTGTCCCTGCCCCTCTTTGCAGTGCAGCACCAATGACCACAACGTCACATCCCTAGTGTGGGCTGTGTTTTGCATTTTGCAGAGGGTGAAGCTGGTACCATCACCGCTGGCAGAGGCTGAAACACGGCCATTGAGCCATTGAGAAACTCTGTGGAAAAAGAAAATGTGCTGGAAATGAATGGGGGAGAAAACCCCTGTGTCGTGGGAGTGACCTCAGAGAACACACAGGCCTCCAGCAAAGCGAGGGGGTTATTTGCAGGTGGTGGATGAGGTTATTTATTGTTCTGTCCAGTGCTTGTTCCCCAGGGGCGGCGCGGATTTTGGAGCGTCTCCCAGGTTCCTGGGGACCCGGGGTCTCCAAGACCCAGCGGTGCTGGGGAAGAAAAGTTCCCCTTTTGTCTTGATGGCTTTTCATGTGTGGGGGACGTACCAGACACACATGAGCTTATATTTAAATACTGGTGCTTTCTCCTTCTTCCACCCAATAAAACTTTGTTTTCAAGCTATGAGCAGCATTGATCTGACCTGGGGACCAACCAGTTCCTATTTCTCTGGGAACTAGGACTGATGTCAGCATGTAACCCCCAGAATTCATATTTTCAAGGAAAATCTGGCGTACGCTCATCTCTGGCCCTGGCCCTGGTAGCAGTGCAGTTATTGCTGCTCTCTGTGCAGGCACAACAGCCCAGAACCACTCTCCTTACCTTGGCAGCATCAAAGTCAGCTGGAAAAATGTGAGATTATTAGCACCACAGGTGAAAGCCCTGATTAAAGAAATACGATCTCCAAGCAAGGTGGGGTGAGGAGCAACCACTGTTTCTGGAACAATAGCAAATGCAAAACAGAGTCCCCAAAGAAAAAGCCTGAAACGATAATACTGCCTTGTACACACATTTCATGGGGATTTTAAAGTAGGTCTGGGTTTTGTTGATATGACAATATCAATCAATCTAATTAGATCTTTTTGCATAATCACAGAAAATTTGCATAAAAAGTATAGCCAACCCAGGAGACAAGCTGAGAAAAACAAGGGTTGAGCGAAAACCAGAAACTTTTGAATTATAGCTATTTTTTTAAGACTGCTTCAGTTCTGATGGAAAAAACTTGTATAAGTTGCAAAACCTGAGTGCCTGGAGTCGAGATCTGAAAGAATGAAGAACATAAAGTGCCTTTTAAGAATGAAAATAGGAAGACAAGTCCTAAAAACTTAAAAAGCTTCTCTGTGCTCCTGTGGAAGTACCCAGCTGAACGTTTTCTGGCAACATACTTGAATATTGAAAAATGCAAATTTAATTAAGATTCATAGCACAATGTTTTAAATTCATTAAAGAAAATCAGGGAGAAGGATTTTTGGATGACAGTAGAGAGCCTGATTTGGATTTTGCTTCAACTTCTGTACTTTATGCATGTTGAGCTCTTTCTTTATGGCTGTCGAACTGACTTGGCCGGGGGCTGTTTGGCCCAGGCAAGGAGATGCTCAGGGGTACCAGGCGGGCACAGCTTTGCCCTTCATGGGAAAAGATGTTTTCCACGACCATGGAGAGAAGTGCGTCTGCTTTGGTCCCCCTCCATCTGGCGGTCACTCCTCCTGGTCCCTGCAGCCCTAAAGCATTTCATGGACTTGAGTGTGTATAACGTTTGGGGACTATATTAAAAAAATAAGCACCAGAAAAGACTTAGCATGAAGTCCATCCGGTGCCCCTGTTGGTATGTAACTCAGATGCTGGGGGCTGGCTGGGGCAGACACAGAGACTTTGTGCTATGCCGAGGTTTGGCGTAGCAGTGAGCTGCATCCAGCAACTTGTTCCCTGGAAAACAACGCCATGCTCAGCTTTGGCCCATGGCGATGCACGCTATGGATACCCCCAGCTGCCGAGGGGATGCTGCGCTCCTGTCCGTCCCCTTTCCGCAGGCTCGGCCACAACCCCTTGGGCAGGACGAGGGCAGCACTTTCATCCAAGGTAAGGATGAAAGTACTACTCCAGGCAGAGCTGTTTTCTTAACAGCCTCATCAACTTATTGCAGGCAGCACCGGGGGCTCCGCAGGGCTCTTCCCCTGTCACAGCTCTAGGAGAGCATCACAGTACTGGGCATGTTCAGTGAAAAGCCTTTCCCTGTCGTTACGTCCACGTTAAAAGGACAGCAAGAGACTTAGTTCTTCACAATGCATCGGAGTTGGCTGATGATACTGAAATTTTTGCAAATCAGCTTTCTAGCGTAAAACCGAGTTTCTGAAATCATGGCTTTTATTAAGAGAAAATGTTAATTTGTTTTCCTTAATAGTAAGTGTATTTGATAAGTGACCTAGATTTTGATTAATGAAGTGAATAATATATTTTTCTTCTGGCTGGAAGCTACTGCGTTATTTTTGTTTTCCTCTTTAATCCTGAAAATGGGTTAGCCTTTAGGTGGATGTATAGATTCAAAAATACCAAGCTGATGATACAATGGGGTTATAGTTTAAGGAATTTAAGCATTTGCATGCATGCACTTTTCTGTTTGCACAAGGCAAATAATTCATGACAAAAAGATCAGAGAAAGTGGCTAGGCTGCGTATGCTTCAAAATATATCTGAGCATTTCCAGATCTGAATTCTGTCACATACCCAGGCTACGGGTAGACAATATGAAATGCATTTGAATAACTACAGGCAGCTGGGGGCTGGCTCCCATTCCCATGGTGAAGACCCAAAATGTCCATAACCCGTAAAAAGTCTGCTCTGAGCTCCTGAAGACTTTATGGGGTGAACTGCAGGGCAGCTGGGCTGGCTAAGCGTGGGGGAACATTTTTCCCAGGTCCTTGGGACAGTGATGCTCAGCTTGTTCAGATGCTCTGAGCAGGCTTCACATCCTGCCCGTGAGCCTGCGATGGATCCTGGCTCTCGGCAGGAGGATGGGCGTTCTAGTTCTGCTGCGCTTTCTTCCTCTTTTATAAATTATACAACACACTTGCCATCGTGGTTAGCAAATAGCAGCACTATTACAAAGATGCCTGAGGACTTTGTTATGTATTTCTAGATGTGGAGGTTCTGCCTCTCAGAGGTTACAGTCCATGAGGCACATGGCTCGGGGGAGACGGATGGCAATATTAACCACACCAGTCTGAGGTACAATAGCTGTGTGTGCAGTTCCTAACTAATCAGTAGGAGTAATTATGTTTGCCAACAACCCAAATAGCAGTGAGAGAATGAGTTTTCCCAGCGAGACCAGAAATGCCACGCAGTAGGTCACGCTGCACAGGCCGCAATCAGCCTGACACCGGGGTTGTGAGTTGGTAGGGAACCGCAGGCATACCCCGCCAGGGACCGTGTGGCAGCAGCCGTAAATCTGCGGGGGTGGACTCAGCCCCCACAGAGACAGCATACAGTTTTGGGATGCGAATGCCATTGTCACAGCTGTCCCTCAAACCCTCCTTTCTCATGCTGCCTCCTTATCACCAAGCATTTATCACCCGTCTCATCAAGTCCATCCCCTGTGTGGACCTCTGGTCTCAGAAGTGGAACTGTCATCTCCTTGCCGGGCTCTGCTCTGCTTGGGCAAGCACCCCCTGGTCACCTCAAAAGGCTCAAAAAAGCAACAAGCCAGAGGCAGCAGAAGTTTGCTGTTGATGCAGCAGTGTCTGTGGCACTGCCTCCAAAATGTTCCTTCCCAGTACCACTGAGAAGTTCTTAATTTCTGACTTTTACTGCAAGGTGACTGGATCTTGCACATTTATTATTCACTGCTGGAAGTGAAGGGGGAGGTTGTGATAGCAGCCCAGTACCAAAGTCAAAAGAAATGCTCTTTTGGTAAACTAACTCAGGAGGATAAAACAGCTGCTTATTTCTTTTTTCGTTTTCATAAGGAAGGGAAGCAGGTGATGGCTTGTTCTCATGTCTGAGGGACTTGTTCAGGTCCCCATGCTACAGCTGCGTCAGAGCTGGGGATGCTGTTTACAACAAAGACATTGCGGTGTCCCCCAAGAACAGCTGCTGTAGACAGCTCTGCCTCCTCCGGCCCACTGCTGATTGTAGCTGTGCCGTCTGGGCTCAAGGGACCGAGGGACAGCCTGGCCAGGACCTGTCACCCCCGGCACATCACTGTCTGGGAGGCTGGCAGTTTTTGGCTGTTAAATCTCAGTAGGCACCCATGCCTGGGGGCGTCAGGGACGCATCCTGTGGCAATCGGTTGGGTGGGCCCCAGCGCTGCTCCATGCAGGGGAGGGAAGGAGCATCGGACAGAGTCGAGGGTTTGCTTCTGGGAAGACCCCCAAAAGGTGAGCAGGGAAGAAGAGGTGTTTGCTCGCCAGCACCCGACACCAACTTTCTGCTTGCCTTGGTGCACAATGTATGCAGCTGGCGGCAGTGATGCTGACCCCAAGCCCCCCAGCAAGGGACACTACAGAGTGTGTGTGGCCCTTGCAGGTCCTAATTGTCCTGGCCAACCCCACCTGGAACCCCACCTGGAGCCCCACCACCCTCACCAGCTCCACCTGGAGCCTCACCAGCCTGCAGCCCCACCCACCCTGGCCGTGAGCTGAGCTCCATTTAAGCTCCAGCTTGGGCCCTAGCACTAGTTAGAGATTTGTTGTTGGTGTGCCTGTGCCTAGTCTCCTGACTGAGTCCAGACTCATGATCTAGGTTGCCCTGTCTCCTGCTGTCCTGGATTCCAGATCTTCTGGTCACCTCACCTTGTCTGAGGATGATCAGGCTCTAGGGTTGCCTCTTACTGTCCCCAACTTGCCCTGTCTGGGATGCTACTGGATGCACCAGGTTAGTGAGGGCTTTGCTTGTGCTGTGGTCACCCTAAGCCTCTGGTTCATCATCCCCCATGGAGCAGCCCTACTCTTGGTGCTCCCTGAGAGCATGGAGAGTTGCCTGAAGCCTTGCAAATTGTGTCTGGTCTGGTCTGTTCTGTCTCTGCAAGGTCCTGTATGCCCTTTCCCATGCTGGTGTGCCCTGTCTTATCCCCCTGGAAGATCTTGCTCAATATGGGGCTGAGTGAACTGGATCTTGCCCCACGCTGTCTGAAGTGTGTTGTACTCATAAGCTCTTGGGTTTTTTGTTCCTCACTAGTCCAGATGATGGCTTGAATGTTTTTGTGTACATTAATAAAAGTGCTAAAAGTTGGAGAAAAACCCATTTGGTCTTTTGGGGAAAATCTTGGCAACTCTTGTGAGCCTTTTGCTACAAGAGCCTATTTGTAACTCAGCATCCTTTTGTGGAGTCCAATGGGATTCCTATGCTTAAATATTCCTTTCTGTGGTGCTGTAAGTAACTTGGTGGAAGCTATCCTAGTCCCTTGGGTGACAGAGATCTGCTGCTCCTGGTGCCTCCTCAGCATTGCTGCTGGCACTCACAGGAGCACTGCTGGGGGTGAGAAAAAGCATTTTGTTGAAAGATGAAGCAATGATCCTGGTATCAGGCTTCCAGGGTGCAGCAGTGGTTTGCATGTGTACAACACCCAGCTGGCTTTCTATGCTGGTAGGATTTTTATCATGACCATTCAGAACTAAGAAAACCCAAACCTGCCTTCCAGGTGTCGAGAGGTTCAAGCCTGCAGACCTTCCAGGACTTACGTGCCTTTGTTTGGCAGCTCAGGTACTGGAGATCCTGCTTTGAACTTGTCTAAATGACTGGCGGTGGGTACAAGTGGGTGTCAGTCTCTCTGGCTGCAACTTCTAATGTTCATGGGAGATAGCTCAGCCTTTCCCTGGCTGCCTTGTCTCCCCTGTGACTGGCTCTGTTTCTTGGTTGAATATCTCATGGCTTGAGTTGTCCTTTTCCTAAAATCCCTAGTCTTGAACTCCCTTCAAGAAGCAAATGAGCAGGCTCGGGAAGCCCTGTGCCAGGTGATGGCCTGGCTACCTTTGCTGCTGCGGTGGCAGCCCGGCTGGAGATGTGGCTGGAGCACTGGTGAGCTCCTGGCAGCTGGTTCCTTCCTGGAGTTCTCAGCCTGAACTGGCTTGTGTGGGTTTTACTGGGGGGGTCAGTCAAGCTGCTGGCAGTTGTTTTAACTCTTTCGTTCAGCTGTTTGTTTGGGGTTTTTTTTGCAAGGATTTCATTATAACTTGTTTTTCCCTGTGGCCCACTTTCTTCAGTGCTTTAAAATAATGTCAGTAAAATGCCTCTCTCAGACCCTGCACAGGTTGTGCTGCAGTGGCACCGGTGGTCCCCAGGGCTTCAGGAAGCTGAGCAATCCTCGTACCACCGGGACAAAGCCACACTGCTCTGTGGAAGGTCACCATGCATCCATGGGCTGGCTTTCCCATGGTGTGCTCTACCAAGGCATCACTCCCGGTCATGGGACAGGCATTCACGCTTTCCTTGCTGCTGTTTTTTACCTGCTGCTTTTTAAGTCCAGAAGTAGGACAGAATGCAGCTTTTCCTGAGCCTGTTGGTGTGTGTTTCTAGCAGGCTGACAGTGAAGGCAATTTTTTTTTTTACTACCTGTGTTTCAATGCAAATTAGAGCTGCTGGCCCAGAAGGGATGAGGGATCCCCTGTGAGGGAGCAGCCTTTAAAGGAGACTTTTGATATTGGGAGCTGGGCTGGTAACTAGTTCATCCAAGCTGTCACTTGTCTCCGGGCCCTGGGGCAGAGAAGATGACTGGAAAAACTGCGACATGAAGACAAACAGCAAGGAACACTGAGAGCTACAGGGTGGGTTTTTTTAAACTTCAAGACTTAGAAAATGCCTGGGGGGAAAAAAAAAGCCTGCATGCATGGGGGTGAACAGTTATTCTCTCCTGAGCACACAGCATCACTGGCATTTTAATTGGGGCTTTCTTTATGTAATTTCCTTGGCACAGTGTTGGCTTGCCTCTCCTTGGCTCTGGCGCTTACAAGTGGACAGGGGCAGGTGGCCACCGTGGATCTTCTGCTGAAAAATCAGAATATGACCCTGGTTAAAAAATCCGCATCAAATGTTGGCGGTCCTTCAGGGACAAGTGCCTCTTCCCAGAAATGAGGATGAGCAAGCAGGCATTGCAGAACACCACAAATCCAAGAATGTTATACTTTGGCAGTCCATCATCCAGTACTCAGGGAAACGAGCTGACTTTTGGGACTATGGCTAAAGCTCATGCAGAACTATGAATAATTAACTATGCTATATTAATTATTTTTTTTAATATTTCAGCATTTTTATACTCCCCACACTTTGTAAATACTTGGCTGGAAGAAAAAGTACTTTTGATATAACTAAAAAGGTGTGCTGGAGGTAGCACGGGCACGACAGCTTTAGCCTGGCTGCTCTCCGGGATTTCAGAGCTTTTTAGCCCTGTGGCCTTGTACAAAGTGTGCAGGTTGTTGTTGCAGAGATGCAGACCTGATGGGCCCTGGGGCTGAGGGGCAGCTCAGCCATGCGGGTACAGTATGTTTGGTACAGTATAGGTCTGGCTGGCTTTCGGTGGCATTTGACCTCTTTGAGGACATTGGTGAAAATAGCTGCCAGGTTTCAGTGCTTTGCAGCCAACTCTGATGCTCAGGCTGCTCTTGTGGGTGTTTTCCTTTTGCTGACCAGGGTTTGATGAGGCTGTGCATGGGGCTGGGCGATTGCATTAGAGACAGTGATATTTTAAAACTACGGAGGAGGTGGATGGTGTAGCTGGTCATCTCACTCTCTAACTATTGCTGCTACTACTGTCTGTTCCCAGGAGAAACAAATACTCAAATGAGTATTTATTCAGGAACATTCCTCCAGGGTTGTGATAGGAAGTTCTTGATGTGGAAGCCCCAGCTGTTTGGCAGCGCCTCTGGGAGACAGGAGCATCCAACAGCTCATGGCTGACCTGGGCTGAGGTTTGGTGAGAGGAGGGTGCTGCTGCTGTTCCTATAGGCTTAGAAGATAAATCATGGAGCCCATCATCCATGCTTATGTTTCACCAGATCCGATAGCTTTTCCTAGAATACAGGGGCCAGAAATGAAGTTTTCAATGCCTTTTAAAGTGCTTCCAGGTGGGAATTATGGTTACTTTGCCATGGGAGCACTGGATCCCACTGGTCATTAAGATGCTGAGCTGAGCTGTTCAAGATGAAAGCCTTTTCCAGTCCTGTGACTGCTGAGACAACTGGAGTAAGACTTTATAAGGAGGAAGAGGCTTTGGAACTTGTGACTGGAGAGCTTGACTAGCACCAACCCTCCTCTGGCAGGTCCAGCCCCCTCCCTGGTGCAGAACTCCTTCCTCTCCTGCCAAAGGTGGGGAGAAGCAGGCAAAAATCATGCAAGATCTCCAGGGCACACAGGGCAGTGCTGTGTCCGCCTGCCTGCGGCACACTCGCCACTGAGCTGCCAGAGGAAGGACAGACCAGCTCACACCAACTGATAAAAATAATTGCTTGTGTAGCTCATATAATGACACTGGGCATGTCCCATAGCTCGTACCTTACTCTGCTCCACTTGACTCCTGCGCGTGACAGCCTTCATTCATCTTGCTGTAATAGAGTAGGATGTCCTCTGCTCATGGTGCTGCAGCTCAGCTCTGCGGTGGGGTGTCTGTGGGGCAGCGAGCGTGGGAGCATGGCCGCGGCCAAGCAGCATCCATGGGAAGTGTCAGGAACATGGCCGTGCCGTGCAGGCAGGGACCCAGAGCCACGCAGCGGCAGCCCCTGGTCATTCAGGCCTCTGTCGTCTCTGAAGTGGAGATGAGAATTTCAGCTGTGCAGGATAAACTCCTCCTTATTTAAGCGAAGCTGCCTGAGGATCGGGTTTGGAATTCCCAGGCTATAGTGGGGTGAGAAAAATAGGATAAATGATACCAGGTGTATTTTATACCATTCTGGAGTGGGAAACCTGGGACTTGTTGTCATGCCCCAGGAAGGCAGTGCTGTCTGAAGGTGCTAGGTGTTACCCAAAATTAGGGAGCAGAAAAACGAAATACTCAGCCTTTAATCAGCCAATGGCAAATGTAATGTCATGTATCTTATGAATATAAACCACAGATAACTGGAAGACTGATACTGGAAAAGATTTGAGTCTGTATCTGCATTAACTGACCACCTTCTCCCTTATAGGTACGCCCGTCGTATTTTTTTTCTGATCCAAACTTCTGGGCCTCTGGGCCAGCTGAGCCTCAGGACCTTCCTCTCCTCCTTGAGCAGTGTCAGACCAAGCACTCCTGGCTCAATTTCTCATGCCAGGATTTCTGTTCTTATCACTTTTAACCCAAGTGTTATCCCCAAAAGTATGGGAAGGATTTAAAGGGGGAGGGGGGGAGGTAGGAGATTCTCAGTTTGGCAGAGCTTGAAGACCCCCATGGAGAACCCCCCTGCTGCTAGAGCGTCTTCTCTTTGCAAGCTGGGGACTTGTATTTGGAAATGCTTTCTTCAGCCTTGTATTTTGGCATAGAAAACTCTTGTCCTTGCAGCTTGCTAAGCAAGACAATTCCAACAGTCTTGTTCAAAGAGATTTTAGTTGTAATGGAAATGAGCAAATAAATTGCTGGTTTTATGCATTTTGTTTTTTATTACTGCTAAAGACTAGACAGAATAACTTGTATCATGACATTACCTGTATGCTGCATGATCACTGCTGACCTCAAGTCTGTAGAGATAATAGCTGTTATAAAAGTCCAAATGCACTTTACAGCCTTAATATTATATTCATCTAACAGGACACTTCAAATTTCACTGTATTAAGAGTAGTTGGTTTTAAGTATTGCTTTCCTTAATGGCAAGTATTTTATAACTCGGGTCCTAGATAAAGCTGCACATGTGAGAAATTGCAAGTGGATGAATTTCCCCAGAAGACCTTTAGGGTATTCTTTTTCTGTAGAAAAGAGTCATTCCAGGGAACCAGGGTTTCATTTTACACAGCAAGGATAGGAGTGACCCTGCAGCAGACGGCACAGGAACATGCTGACTGATAATGGGGCTTTAAAAGCAGTTAAAGATTTACAGCGCATCCAAAGTGCAGTAACACAAAATGTTTATAATTAAATCTCTGATTTGAGCTTGATGTGTTGTCTCTGAAGTCTCTTCTAGACTTCAACACTCTGTTTCGTAGCATTTGAAACCAAGATCTGTAATAATCTGCCATGAAAGAGAGAACAAAACAGTCCCAAGGTGTTCAGGTGGGACGGAGAAAGGCCCTTAACATTAAAGGTCCCCGCTGTTGTTGTTGCGTGGTGTTGAACAAGGACAGAAATCTGTGTTTCTTGTACCCAGTGAGGGACCTGACCTCCTACCCTTTGGGTTTCTGGTGGGGAAGGAAGGAGCTTGTATGTCTTTCCTTGTCCTCCCCACCTTTTTCTTTCCCCCCTGAAATGCTAGCCAGTGCTGTGTGACACTGGACATAATGGTCTGTGCTGGATGCTGGGGATTTAGGCAAGGTCCTGGCCCCACAGGTGTCCATCCGTGGTTGGGTTTGGTCAGTGCCCCGGTATCACTAAATAGCAAATGCTGGTCTGACCGTTCCTCTTGGTGCCTGGGGTAGGGACAACGAACAGGGAGTCCTGGTCTGAGATCACTTAAATTGTGAGGTGATTGGAGTTATGAAGGTGGTCAAGCAAAGCAGATCCACACTTTGGAAGCTCTTTTTTTTTTTTAATTTTATTTTCAGTATACCATATATAGGCTTTGGAAGGCAGCAAAGACTCCCACGGGCCGAGGAGCCACGGTCTCTAGCCGCAGTCCAGCAGCAGCCTTGCCACCCCTGAGCAACGACATACCACGTTTCCTCATATTAACTTGTATTTGACATCTTCTTTGCTAAAATGCTCTTGACTTTTTAGTGAAAAATAGTTTAAGACAATCTGCAGTTTAGAGGTGCAATGGCACCTCATGTAATTATACATGAGCAAGCTTCAAACCAGCCCGCGGGAGCGCTGCGATGGGTGCAGCAGCCGTGGTGCCGTGGGGTTCGTTAGATGGGAATGTGCCCGGGGCCCCCGCAGCTGCGGTGCCCTCGGCCCGGGTGTGCGGGGCCGGGGATCTGCAATGTGGCCCCACTCGCAGACCCCGCAGTGCCCAGCTGTCTTTCGCAGCTGGCATTTGAGATGTTTCAGGTGCATTAATTTTTCAGCTGTTCAGAAAATTTTACCAGAAGTCCTTTTCCATTAGAGAGAGGGGGGAAGGGGGCACACGGCAGGAGGTGAAGTGTTTCAAATCAGAACCCGAGCAGTATGAAGAATTCCCTGCCTTCTTCAAATGTAACACCAACTCTACAGAGAGTCACTGTAGTCGCTAACCTATTTGAGCGTGGATATTTGCTTTCTTTTTTTTTTTTTTTTAATTAAAAAGCTAAGCTGAGAAGATTACATGACTTTAAAAAAAACCCAAACCATTGAGCCAGTGTATTAAGTCATATTATTAAAAAAATCAAACATGACTTGCAAAGTCTGGCGGGGGAAGGAGAAAGGGCAATGGTGTATATAAATATATTTACATATCTTTGTAAAAAATTAAAAACATCCCGGTTCTCATCACTCCAGCTTAATCATTTTTAAGTACATATATTTTTGATTTAGTTGTTTACATACCTCTTTTTCTTGGCAGATTTAATAGTGTGCTGTGAAAATATATTGAGTACTACACCCTCCCGCATTCTCAGCCTCCTCAGTTAAAAGCAGCAGCAGGCGCCGGTGCTGCCGCGGTGGGAGGGTGCACAGCCCATCGCTCGGTCCTCAATCTGCATTTATGGCTCGAGGTTATTCTGCTGTCGCCACTGCCCTGGCTGACGGCTGCATTTTAAAATAGCCAAAGTTAAGGACAAGGCTATGCCCCAAATGTGGAGCCTCACCAATCTTTTTGTAAACACCAGAAGGATGACCTCCTGCAGGAGATCACCCCAGCCAGGGTCTCCTGCTCCCGCTGGGCGGTTTGCTTACGGGGAGGTGAAAATACCATCACTCTTTCCTTGCTAGCCTCAGCCGACACAATGCATGCTCCTGTGTTGGGGGTGTTTTCGTAAGCTAAAGAAATGCTGTGTGGATTAGAAAACAGAAAAGCTGCACGTAAAGTAGTGGGAGACTCAGGAGTGGGACTGATGAGGGGCCAAATGGTCTTGCAAAACGGGGCCTGTCACCTGCTGAAGGGCTGACACTGAGCACGGGAGCTGCATAAACCGGGGAGAGCTGGAACACGGCGCGAAGGGCAAAAAGCACCACCCGGGAGTGGTATGTGCAGGGAAGCTTCCCTGTGCGCTTGGCGTAGGGATAGGGCAACTGGTGAAGACGCAAGCGGTCTGACCTGCAGGGAACGCCTCAAAAATACAAAGATGTTTGGGGATTCAGGCTGCTGGATGCTGGGCTTGCGCTGGTCTGGTCAGTGAGGCTGGAGTCTTGTTTAGGTAGGAGTAGGAACTATGAGGTAGAAGAAATGGAGGCGGGGGGGAATGATCAGGTACTTGATTTAAGGAATTGTCAAATGGTGAGGGTTTTTTTGGCCAAACTGAAAAAAGGAAAGGGTTTAATATGAAAGACAGAAGGTAAAAATGCATGAGTAAATTCTCGTATCAGGCTGAAATGCATGCAGGCTCAGTCACCCCAAGGCCAGAAGAAAGGAAGAAAATGCACCTCCCGGTCCGAGGTGTGCAGGACTGCAAGCCGCAGCCCGTGAGAGCACCTGGGCCAGTATGGAGAGGATGCCATGCACCGAGCCGCAGCATATGGCCTCTTGCATACCCATCGGTGTCTTCCTGGGCTGAGGGGCCTCAGCATCCTTGCACCCCACAGGAGAAACCTCTGCCCGACTGTCTGCACATGGAGGTCCCAGCAGGCTGGTCGCTATGGGCTCCTGCTTCTCACAACACCCTCCAGTCATGGGAACTTCATAGCACTGAATTTTTGAGAAGTATAGTAAGAATTCGACTAAGAATATTTGATGTAGAGTGCCTGGTTTGAAGTACTGCTGCAGTGCCCATGCACTGTGTTGCATGATGAAAGGCAGAAATTTGGGTCACCTGTGCCAAAGAGAAGGGTTTTGTCAAAAAGTATGTGTAATGCACCTGGTGACATGGAAATATCTGTTTTTTTTCACCAAGCTGCCATGGTGTGTTTTACCCGGTGGCAGTTGGTGTTGTCACCATGCTGTCCCCGCAACACTTCTCTCCAGGCTAATGGCCTCTTTGGGGCATGTCCAGCTGAGTTAATTGCCGTGTACACTGGCTGCTGAGCATGGGGAGACGGGGAGATGCTGTTATTTGGGTCTAGCAGTCATTTTCTTTCCCTGTTGAAGCCACCCACGTGATTTCTAGGAACAAAGTTGTGGGTTTTGTAGTTTTTTTTTTTTTCCCCTGCTCCTCTCTCTTCCTGTAATGTCACCCTTTCTCTCTACCCACTGTGGGAAAACCCGTCGTCTCCGGTTGGCACGGTCAGGCCAGCAGCTGCAAAGAGCTGTGGCAGCGGCAGTGCTGGATGATGGCGGCTAACACGACTTTGGGTGGTTCTGGCCAAATTGGCCAGAGGCTCTGGCAGTCACCCAAGGCCTGGCTGACCTGTGGATGTGTGGGACGTGAAGGTCTCCCTGATGCAGTATGGGGGGAAAAAGTGCCTGTGTCAGCTGGAGACAGGTGCTGAGAGCATTGCGATGCAGCACGGGTAAACTCATGGGGAGCGCCTGCTCTGCTCCTCCTCGAGAGCACATGGGAGTGCAGTAAAAAATGAGTGGGAAAAGGACTGATTTCCAACAGTCTTTAGGAGGGACCATGGTCAGCAGAGGGCAGGGGGATGCTGCACTGTTCGGCTCCTCCAATGCAGCCCCATGCCTTTCCTCTTGGTGTGTTTTCAGTTTTGTTTTAATCATGTCAATCCTAAAAGTAACATGACTGAGACAAGGGCATGGAGGAAATGCAAGATGGGTTGTAGCCGTTCAGATTCAGGAAAGAGATTAACCCTTCCCAGAGTTCTTTACTTATTTGTCCCATTATTTATTTTTTTTTTTAAATTATGACTTTTCTTCTGAGCCCTCTGTTCTCCTTGGTCAAGAATCTGTGTCCAGATCCACGTGACCGGTCAGAGAGAGCCCCGCTGAAACCCAGATTCGGTGTTTTCTTTCCTGCTGCTCCTTCTTTTAAAGAGAGAGACTTCATTTTCCCTCTTGCACTGTAGATATTTTAGTGAATCAGAAGTTGCCAGAGCCAGGAATCGCCAAACTGTGTGTGTATCACATAACTTGATGTATCCTTATGTGAAACTCCCATAGGAGAAATTTTACCATGTAGAAAAACAGAGTATAAAAGAGACTGGGAGATCAGCAGAGGTAAACCTAAATAAGCTGCAGTACATGTACGTAGGTAAAGTATTAAGTTCAAAAATCAAGTTTTTATCATGTTAGCCCTCACTGTTGATGGGGTTTGTACACTGTTATGTCCCCATATGATCTTTATCTGTATCTCTCTATGTACCCATATACACACGCACATTGTGCCAAGGTAGTTTCAAGATAAATTAGCATAAACTGACAAACTGTGGCAAATACAGAACTGAGAAAATATCTATAATAACTATGCAGTGCAAATAACATTAGTATAATCAGAATTACCAAACTTTTTGCATACCAATACAAATGTATTACCTTTCTAATAAGTTTTAAGCTCCAAACCCTGTCTGTATGTATTCAGGTGTATACGTAAGGGTTCACAGGATGTTCATGAAGGTTCATAGGATGATGATGGCATTCAGTCAGAAATTTTTGGTGGTATCGGCCACGTTTAATCTGGTTTATTCCTATGTGGAGTTTGGGGACCTGCCTTTGGCTGACACAGACACCAGTGACGTTGCCAGGCTTGACTGGAGAGTGCCAAGGGACAGGGACGATGCAGGGACCTGGACCTGGGCGAGAAGCATCAGAGCAGGGTAGTGCCTGGCTCTCAGGGAGGAGGGTTGGTGACAGCCTGTGCGTGGTGTCCTTTCCTTGCCATCCTGCTCGGCTGGGGCCAACTCTTGGGAGTCCACCCCAGCACGTGGGGACAGCAGCGACACGTGGCTCCAGGGGTTAATAGTCCTCACCAGTAAAAACTACACCTGAGATCCCTCTTGAAATTTCCTGTTTCCCCGTTCAGCCTTTCTCTCTTGGAGTGAAAAACAGTTAATCGCTGGGGCTTTCTCTTACATGCACTCTGCCTTCTTACGTTCACGGCACTTTCTCCAGCAACTCTTCTCCAGCTATTTTCTGCACCTTCTGCGGATTGCCCTCATCCCTTTGAAATGAGGGCACTGGGGAGATAAATGGTACGTGTAGTGCCCTGTGGAGAATAAAATTGCCTTTTTCATGTTTGTTGCTTCTCCTTTCTTGTTGTGCCTTTGTTTTGGCAGCCCTGGTGAGCTATCTTGTCTTAATTTTGGGAAAGAGCTTGGCCCACAGAATGAAAAGTCTTCACAGTAGAGGCCAGCATCCTCACGTGCAAGGGCAGACAGGTACGTATGGTTTCAGGCTTCAACTACAGACCCTCAGAGTGAGTCATTAATTCTGAGGGAAAGACTAAAAAAAATAATTTATGAAATACAGATGAACAGTTAAAGCATCGGAAATGCAAAGGTTTAAGTAAAACTTTGATTCTAAAATCCTGTATTTCCTTTCTTTGTAGAGAGGGAAAATTTCAAAAAAAGGAATACCTCTGCTTTTTGAAGAAGGAAACAACTTACCTGAGATGGGCTAGCAGCCTGACCTCTCTGCTGGTGTTGAAGTCCACTCCTGTTTCCCAAAGCAGAACTGAGACTGCTATGGCAAAGGTGACGTCTGGCCAAGTCGGGGGCTGCATTTTCTCCTAAAACAGCTGTATTTTTATTTCTCAAATAACAGCCAGCTGTTACTTGTCTTCCTTCTGAAGTGGAAGGGTGATTGTAATAAGTGACCGTGCTGACCATTCAAAATTAGAAGATATGTTCCAGGTTTGCTCTACAAATAGCGAGACACTTGTCTGCTTTTGGATATGTGGGAATGAATTTGCATTTAATTGCCTTATAGACAAAGCTCTATAAAGGAAACAGGAAAAAAAAAAGGGGGGGGAAGGAGTTGGGAAAAGAAACAGAAATGGGAGTATGAAAACAGATAGGCCTGTTACCTGCAGCACTGAAAGCAGTGACACCACAGGACAGGCGATGTCACTGGAGCATCTTCCTCCTCAGTTTGATGAAGAATCAACTAAGTCATGTTAGGTTTTGAGATGTCAAACTGTAACAGGACAAAAAACTATGGTGCTAAAAGAAATCCTCTCCAGCTGTCCTTCTCCTGGTGTTACTACCTGCTAATAACTGTGAGAGCTTGGATAGAGTGGTGCAGCCTGTTGCTTTTTTTCCTCTACCAATTAAATTAAAATTTTTGACATCTCAGCTCTCTGCAGAGGTTTTCGGTCCCACATTCTCTTTGTTTACTGCATGTCACTGCAGCACAGCTCAGGTGCTGTTTTTTCTGATCAAACTTTCCATTTGACATTAAATTTGACTTATTTGTATGAAACTAGGTGATGCCGGAGGATGACACGGCAGGGTCCAGCTGTCCACGCCACACGTGCTCCTCACCCGTTGTGTTCTTCTTTGGCGGCTTCAAAATCTTGAACTACTCAAAAAGGAGCCTCGGCTCTTGATGTCTCACTGAGACGAGAAAGCACCTAATGTTTTCTTTTATTAGGTTAGGACAGCAGATAATCTGATTTATCCCGATCTGTCCTGAAGTCCTCAGACACAGTCCTCACTGAGCCCAGGCTCGCTGCCTCACAGTAACCCGCCTGCTCTTAGAGACGCCTCTTAATTTCTGTTTGATTTTGTTTGTAGGCTGGAGAGCTGCCACAGCTGCTGAAATTACAGATTTGGAAAGTGCAGCAGAAAAATTGAGTCTGAATGTTTGAGGAGGAAGCAGATGCATCTCCTTCATTAAGGAAAGAAATGATTCAAAGGTGGGTAATGCATTTAAACAACAATTGAGAGGAAGCAACTGCTAAGCCAGCGGGGAAGCTTTGGGTAAAATTATATGTGGAAAAGTGTTTTTTCCTGCCTGAAAGTGCAAATCTGGGTGAGTGGTCAGGGCTGGGTGCTGCAGAGACATTTAGGGCACCAACCAGTTAAATTAACCCCATTCCAATAATTTCTGAACATAGAATTTTCAATTTTATCATTAACTTCAAGGAAACAATATAATCTAGAACTTTTTTTTTTTTTCTGCACTATGTATGTTGGCCTTTCCACTCATTAAACCCAAGATCGCACCACATAATTTAAATTTTTATCCAGAAATGATTTCTTCTCTCTGCTAAAGCCTTTGCTGAATGTCCACGGTGTAGACCTGAAATTCAATTACCTCTCCCTAGCAGCTGGGGTGATGAGGGCTGGAGAGAGCCAGAGGAAGCATTTGGTTCAAATTTACTGTGGAACTAAATCAAACTCCATATGAGTTATATCTTAGTTGATGTAGGCTGCTTTCAGCCAAGATATCAATAAATCCTAGGGCAGTAAATGGAAAGCACTGAGTTTTTTTTGGCAAAGTCCTACCTTCTCGGAGCTCTCCCTTTCTGGTTTTCAGCTCCATCATTGTGTAGGTTCAAACTGTCCTTCCTGGCCTGAACTATCTCACGTGTTCACTGGAGACCAAGCAGTTCTCCTGTCTCTGGTCTCTGCATTTGCACTGAGAGGTTGAATGTGGAATGGAAGGCCGCATGTGTGCGGGATGGAGCGAGACCCAGTCAATCTGGGGGAGTTAGGAAACGCTGGCTGCTCTTTGCCTGGAGCGTGCCAGCTCAACGAGGTCTCTGCCAGCACTCGGTGGCCAGTGCTGGGGGACATCTGCAGTTCTCCCATCCTCCCATTGCTAACACTGAAGTTCAAGCCCTTTCCACATGAGGGTGTGAGGGAACCACTCCACAAATTCTTTCAATGACAGCGTCAACAGAAAGGACCAAGAATGACCGTTTCCTGTATGCTTTCTTTTCCCCCAAAGCCAAGACAGTGGCATGGATGATGACAAGCCTTTCTCTTGTCCCCGTGTGGGTTCCTCCTACCCTCTGGGACACTGTGGCCCCCCGAGCGAGACCCCAAAATACCAGAGCGAACACAACTGAGGCTTTTGGGCTCGGAGGGAGTGTTTCAGTCTGGAAGAGGACTGCTCCTGTATCCTCCCTACACTTACAGAAAAACAAAACCTGGTTCAGTCAAGCGGTGGCACGCCGACATCTGTTTCTCTGTAATAATCCTGTGCTATATAATAATAAACCCACCGCACTTCAAATCCACCCGGAGGAAAGCTGCTTATTAATGCAGACAAATGCACATTCTTCCTTCTTGTTGTTCCCTGTAAAACTTTAAGCATTTTGAAACTTGACTAGTCAGCTGTTGAGGAAGAGGCTGATTTGCGTCCTTCAGTGTTCTAACAAGGCGGTGGAACGGCTCTTGCACTGAACCCAACCCGAGTGTAAAACCTTGTGGAGGATGGGAGATTTTAGCCCGGATCAACCTTCCCGATAACTTGAATTAGCGAAAACTTTTAATACATTAAACAGATTTCTTGGGAATGCATTTACTATTTTATATGCGTGAGATGATGCACACAAATCTGATTAATAAGGTGAATAATTAATAATGAGTGAATCAAGCGCGGGTCCAGGGGGTTGACCCCACCTGAGCTGACCACCCCATCCTTGGGTCAACCCCCGCCCCACAGGGCCCTATCCTGCCTCCTCTGCCGCTGAAGGAAGGGACACCCTCCTGCTGCAGCTGGGTTTCTGCTTTGTTAAATTATCATTGTATGAAATTTAAAAAGTCCGGAGCACATCTGACAAGTGGCATTAATTGAAATAACTGCTAGGTATCGCAAATGAAGCCCGGAAGGTTTGGGGTTTGAAAGATCACAATAACTCTCTACAGCCAGTGCCAGCACTGTGGAGCTGGGGGGGAGAAAGCCAGGTAACCGGGAAGGCGGTGCACCTTGGGACGTGGAGAGAAGAGAGCCGAAGCCTGCAGACGAAATCAGTGCCAAAAGCGGATTGCAGGAGTGGGTTTCTGGTCCTGATTCTCTCTGAGATAGATGCAGAAGATGGCAGTGCTGGAAGCTGGCTGCCAGCAGGAGGGTGCTTAAGAAGCTGCCTATAATAATGACGTAACCCTCGTGTGAAATAAAGACAAGACATACCAACTGCTGTAAGATCACGAGCGGAGCACAGATTCCAGTTCTTCTGTAGGCGGGGGTTTTCCTCCTTACAGGCAGAGTCGCGGGTCTGCAGCTCCCTGCACAGGGCTCCCCGGGTGTAGCTCATTTAACCTGAAATCAGACTGAAGAAATGCGCTGGTTGCTGGGTGTGGGACTTCATTCTGGAGGAGTCTTGGTCTGCCACTTGTCCGGCAGTGCTCCCCGCTCTGCCAGGGTTCACATTAAGCTGGCAGTGCTCTCCCGAGGGCTCGGTAGCTCTCCCTGTGCCTGCCGCACACCCGGAGCTGCCCGTCCTGGTCTCTGAGCCCCTGGGTTTCCATACCCACATCACCACCATGTTCACAAAGTACATCACCGGCTGGTTTCCAGGGCTTAACCAAATAACTTGTCTATGGCTTAACCAAATAGCTGTGATGCGTGTGCTAAAATCTGAGGTCCTTAATTTTAGGCTAAGGGCATGTGAAAGGAAGCGATAGCAGGGTCTCAGGATATTAAGGAGGATTACTTTTAGAGTATTGTTATAATTTCCACTTTTTTATGAAAACCTCTGTCTGCGCAAAGATAGAGCAACCACGGTACGTACATTCAGAAAATGAAGAATGGGATAGCCTGGAAATTACCGTCTGCGCTAAACTTCAGACAACTGCTAAATAAATTAAACAGGTTGGAGAATAATGTAAATTATATGTGGGGAAAATAAATATCTCTGCATGTGCATTAAGCCAGTGCTGCAAGAGCGGCAGCTGTGCTAAGTGGATTTGTAGAGACTTTCTTCTAATGACCTAAGCTAGAGAAAAGCTGTTAGGTGTTATTTTGATGCATCTGGAGAGCGGATCCCACAGGCGCTGCGGGCTGGGGGTGTGTCATGTGTCTGTACTACAGCCAGCCTGTCCCACCCCAAATCACGGGCTGCAGAGGTTCCGCTGGCCGAGGACAGTGCCGGTGGGCTGGGACAATGGCGAGAGGCAAGGCGACCCTGCAGAAGGAGCAGAGGAGCTGCCCATGGGTGCTGCACCGTGCATCAGCCTGCGGTATTGGGCAGCACCTGCCCTGTGTCCTGGCAGGGACAGGTCCGGCAGCGAGGACATCAGACATGCGGAGGTGAGGAGGAGCCCTGGGCTCACACTGCTGCTCGCACCTCCCCACACCAGAGCTCCTCCACAAACCACAACTTTCCTTGTCGCAGGAAACCTCAGATTTTTTTTATGTAACCATCTTTAATGCGTTTATCCATGCCCCATCCTTTGTGCAGGTACTTGGGAAGAGCCACTGCTGGGCCTGAGGGTCACCTGTGTTTTACCTGTTTGAGAACGTTTTTGAGGAGACTGGCTGAAGAGCCCAGCCCAGTGGCATGTCCACACTGCTGGCAAGGAAGGGCTGTGTACGGACACCGGAGCTCCTTCTGATCATGCTGGCATGTACCCTTCTCCCCAGCGGGTCAGCTCGGTGGTCAGTGCTACCTGCTGCCCTCCAGGTTTCCCCTATGTGCATCTGGTACGTATTTGTCTTTACATAGCTCTTTTGCCAAAGAATATTATTTTGTCCTCGAGGATCGAGAAAATGCTTTAAAATAGTGGCTAAAGAAACATCTAAAGGAAATTGCATAAAGTAGTGGGGTTTGTTATTAGAGATGGGTCTGGATAAACCTGTTCAATTAGATGCTCCCTCTCTGGCTTTATCGCCAGATCTCGCTGGGGTGAGGCACGGACTGTCCACAGGGTGGGATTTGGGTACTGGCACCAATATGGGCACTTGGGCAACTTGTTTGGAGAGTGAATTTCTCAAGTCCGGCTCATCATACCAGCATAATTTTTTATATTTTTTTTTTTTCACCTGGATTCTGAGTCCTTCATGTTTCTTTGCAAATTGTAAATTATGGAGACTGACTCCTATCTCATCTTGGCCAGGTTGCTCTGGCAGGCAGGGAGATGGTACCCTGCCTCACATTACCTTTCATAGGGACTCTTTTCTGGGGATGAGAGCTGCCCCGTCTCTCAGTGCGTGAGTTGGTATCCAGAATAACCATCTTGGTTTGTGCTCTGGACATCTTTCGTGAGTTCTGAGAGACACGAGCTGGCTATTTGCTGTGGGAAATGCTTACTGAAATGCAGGAGACCTTGCTAGGTGCACGTGACGTCAAGCATTCTGCCCTAATAATTAACACAATGCAGGCAAGTTAGAAACGTGAAAATAACCTGCCCATGCAACTGCGCTAGTAGGAAATACAAGCAGCTTGTAATATATGAAATGGGTGCTATTTTATTTTAATTTAGAGAACTGGAACTTAGTTCTGAATAAAAAAAGGGATGAATCATTCTTGATGGATTCATCACAGCCATTTATATTCTAAATACTTACTTTCTTCACCGTAGCTGCCTCAGGTTGCGTGAGGAATGTAAAGGTATTAAATGCCAATACTTTTAAAGCTATTTGTTTTGTTATTTTAAATATAGCCTTAGATGTACTTACTATTTTTGTGCAGGTACCTGGGAAATTGTAAATTCGGTGACTGATTATAGAGATTGCTCTGATTTGATAATAAAGTTGATTATGCCTCATTGCAGGAGCAGAAAATAGTGTCGGAATAGGGAATTCTGGAGCGTTGCAATGCATGAGGAAGGGTTTTCACTGAGCGTCACTGAATAAACACAACAAGAGTGGATCTGGCAGTTGCATCTCTGATTTGTGTCTATCCTCTTGAATCGATAATTTTATTGACTGAGCTTGGCAAATTTGCATCCCTTATGTTTCCTGTCCTCAGAACAACAGACCTCAGGACAATGATTTATGTTGGTTCCTGTGCACAACGCCGAGGACCGCAGGGCACAGCCGCCTTTCCGCGCAGCCTGCCGCCTCCTCTGGTGTGGCAGAGCTACGCTGGTGTCAACAAAGCGCTCCTGTGCAGCGTTTCTTAAATGGCATTTCTTAAATGACGGCATTTCTTTGCTGTTGGAGGGTAGGGAATTAGTAAAATCTTTCAAATGGAGGTTGGTTACTAATTTTGTCATGCATGGCAATGATGTGACACCTCTATTGCTGTAGAATTAAGGCAGACCTGCACATCTGCCGGTGTCTCTCATGCGGACCATCCCCAGCACATCTGTAGAAGGCAAAGAAGAACATACGCTGCTGATTTTGACGAGTGTTGAGGGTCTGAAATGGGGATAAATGGCACAAAGGAGAATGTCCAGGTATAGGAAACACATCACATGTAAGTCCTAGAAGAAAAGCAAGATCTAGGCAGATATTGAGTTGAATATTTGCCCTCTGTAGTGGGTGGTGTAAGACAGGAAGAGTAATTGAAGAGGCAGATAAATTAGATGGGATGGAAAATCTGATTAATGGGTATCTTTCCATGAAATAGCTTCTTTTTGGTCTCAAAAGCACAATAGATTAAATATAGCTGTGTTTCAGTAAATTGTTTCAAATGCATTAAATGTAAAATTATGGGGAAGGTGGGGAGTAATACAGGAAGGGGACGGTGGGTTGGCCTCACAGCAGGGTGACGGCGTGCCGACCCGGGGCGCAGGGCCGTGCTGTAGGAGGTGCTGGTTGGAGGCTGGTGTGATGTGGCGGTCGCGATGTACTGGTGTCTTGCCTCCTGCCCCCCAGAAATCTGTGAAATAGAGACCAGACCACCATGCTGTCTGCCCTCTGCAGAGCATTTCCTCATCAGAAATGTAGGTGGTATTTGGAAAACTCCAGTAAAACTGGCAAAAACTGAAGAAAATCAGTGACTCCTTAAATTAGTGCAATTTTCACCCAGCCCCTCTACTTGAAACCTGGCTTTAAATAATGTTTCTCTTCAGTTTTGCTGTGCTGTAATGGGGTAGCGTCTAGTTGCCAAAGGAGTGGGCATTGTAATACGAACACAAAACATAGTAAGAGGCTGTGGGTTGACAAACCTTTTCACTTTTAAATCCACAGTCAAGTGGGCTCTCTCTGACTGCCCTCACTTCACCAGGTGTTTTTTGCCATTTAGTACTGCCTTTTTAAAATATATGTTCTGAAATTCAGATGTGTATATAATGGGGATGATATACAGTTGTACTTCAGACTGAATGTGAGCCATCTGTCAAAAACAAAAGCTAAATTCTGTGTAATAAAAGCCACAAAAAGATTGATATTTCCCATTAAAGGGAGGGCTGAAAAAAGCAATTTTGTTTATGGGCAAACCTGTGTCTGGCACATTTTTCATGTCATATAAAGATGGAAATCTCACCTTATGGCTATAGATTACTGCTATATTTCAGTCTTTATAATTGTGGACAGATATGCATGTGCTTCTATGTTAAAAGAGATAATTCCCCATGTACTGTTGATAACAATGGGTGCATTTGAAAATGTTTCTGCTGCTTCCCAAAGGTGTAGTATTTCCCATTTGCTGCCCTTGGTCTATCTGGTGAAGCACTTTATTCTAGTAATTTGATTGGTGTGTGAAACTTTTTCGGTACTTTCAGCTTATTTCAAACCATTCTGGATATCTGCAACTTGGATATTGCAGGGGGCCTGGACTAGATGACCTTTAAAGGTCCCTTCCAACCCGAACCATTCTATGATTCCATGGTCTGCAGATCAGAGAGGGATGGAGGTTGAGAAGGGAGTGGCTTGGCTGGGGCAGGGACTCGGGGGCAGCAGATGGTATATCCCCACCTTATATCAGAGCATGTGGAGTACTGAAGAAACAGCTCTGAGCACCTCAGAATTGTGCAAACTCTTCAATTATTGACTACGGTGTTTTGTAAACGGTTTGTCCTTGAAACCACAAAGCCACTCTGGAGCTGCCCTGGAATTGCATTGCCTCTGGAGTAGGTACCCACGTGTCGGGGATGCACAGTCTCAGGCTGACTTCTGCATTAACCACACCGGGGTCCTGGCAGTCCCTGTACATGTAACAGAACAAGACAGAGACTTTTTGCATATTTGTGCACCTTCTTTTAAAGGATAACCCTACAGCTCTTGCGTGCATAAGTCACAAGAGATTGCCTGGGTGGCTTTGGGCAGGTAATAGGATGGAGTTACCAGCCCACGCTGGCAGGTTTCCTCATCTATAGGGCAGGGTAGTTCAAACAACTGGAAAGGGAGATGTTATTCTGTCTGCCCCCAGGTAATTCATGCTGTCCACGTAGGTTTGGGTAGTACCTCTCCTAGACATCAGCCAATGCAGCCGCTGTAGGGGGGGGTCCCACAAGAGAAGCTGCAATTGGAGCATCCTGCTCCTCTGCCAGCCTGGCTGGGGCAGATGAGCTCTGGTCCTCGGAGAGGATCATCATCTGGGTGGGATCAAAGGGAGGCGAGCACAGGAGTGGGTGTCTGCTCTCACCCACCCTGACCTGCAGGTTGGGAGGTGAACTGGCAGGTGGGGTGAGTGCCTAATCCTGCAAAGCTGGTCCCTGGCTGCTGCTGGGGGTGTGCAGTGAGCCCCTCTCCTCGCTTGCTCTGCCCCAGCTGGGAGAAGGCTGAGCCGCAGGTTGCTGGTGGCAGCCTGGACCTGAGCCACTCTCAGCGGCGTTCCTTGCTTGCATCCACACAAAACCTCCTGCTGAAATGATTCTGCTCGAGTGGCCGGGTCAGCAACAGATTACACATTTCTTCACAGAAAGTTTTGCTCTGTAGTTTTGCTGCACCTGCAATCAGGGCATATATATGCTGTATGAATCGAGTTCTTATTAAAGGCACTTTGTTCTTTGAATAATAATAGCTATGTTTACTGAAAGTGCCTTTTTAAGACAATGTCCTGTGTTCTCTTTTTCCCTCTGTTTCTTGAGTCATATTATCTAATGGAGTTAAAGCCATCAGCTGGAAGGTAGGTGACGCCACTGGAGATGCTGGGGGATACCAGTGGCTGGCAGACAGGAACTACGGACCAAGGGGGTCCCATCCTTCCTCTGTCCCTTGCAGAGGAGGTGACTTTTCTACAGTGCAATCAACAGCATTGACTCTGCAAGTCAAGAGATGTCTTAGGAACTTTAAAGCTGCCTGAAGAGTCGCGGAAAGTTAGCTCTACTTTGAGCAGAGTTGGACTAGATGTTCTCAAATGTCCTTTCCCACCTAGACTAGTCAGTACCTTTGGTTTAAACGTGTTCCCTTGTCCTCTCTGTCACCATCCAGGGAAAACTCTTACAGTCAAGTTTGCAAAAATCACCCAGCAAATACTGTCGTACAAGGGGTCATGTAAAATGAAGTATGAAACATTTTTAGCCGAAAGAAAATGAAAAATAATAAAGGTCAAAAAGAGATTTTAAGAATGGACATAGGTTTCAGAAAGCTATATTAGAAATAAAAAAATAATGAAGAGCTGATTTGTAACCACAAGTAGCATGTGGGTTATTTGTATGTTAAGCAGTTTGAAATATTTTGAAGTATTTTTTGATCACTGTATAAGTGTAAACAAAGCTTGGTAGCAGAATCCCAGGTCATTTTGGCAAAGATGATTTGGTCTTCAGCAGGGAACCAGCAAAAAGACTGCACTTGCATTTAAGTGTGAAGTAGATGTTGCTAAAGCATTTAAAGTTTTTGCCAAAAATCTTTTGTGCAGATCACTACTGGAAAAGAAAAAAAAAAAAAGCAACCCCCAAGAACAAAACCCAAAGCAGTGCCAGCAAGGTTGCACTGAAGGTTTATCTTTGGGGACTCTTCAGCAGGTCCCACTGGGCCAGCCGATGCCTGTGGGGGTGCTACAAATGGATGAGGGACCCTGACACTTCTTTCGGTAATTCCCCCTCTGTGCAGGCTGGCAAGTGTCCCAGGATGTCGTTAGCACCACCGTGACAATTTCCTCTGGCACAAGCCCTCTTAGAAAGCCAAAGCAAGGTGATAAATCTTGCCGCCATGCCCTCTCCAGGCTGGCATCAGTTCAAAGGGGGCAGAGGTGGCACAGAGGGCTGTGGGGACAGGATGGTGGCGTGCAATGACCCGTCTGCCCAGTCCCTGAGCGGGTGGCAGGCTCAGCTGCACGTGTCCGATTTGTCGTGTCTGATCTGGCGTTGCACATAGGATGCTGGGGCTTCCTGAAAACTTGGGGCTGGGGATGGCAGCGAGCGCCTCGGTTAATCTTGCTGAGCTGCTCTCTCTCCATTTCCAAAGCACTATTCTCCTCCGCATGGTGATACCTCCTGACCATGTCACTGTTTTGAGGACATCTGCTCAGAAGCTGTTCCTGGAGACCGGCAGCGCTGCTGTCATCGGGAAATTTCTGTTCTCAGCTCCGTCTCAAGGCTCTGCTGGGCACAGGTGAGCAAGAGGGAGCTGGCTGCAATGTGAGGCCATTTTTATAGCAAGCAGCCAGTTAAAGCACCCACGTGATGCGGAGGTTTTATTAAATGGAAGCTGCGTTACGCCAGGCTTAATATTTTTGCATTCAGCACACTCTCTGCCTGGTTTGATGCTGCTCATAGCTCTTCATGGGCTGTGGTGCTGTCAAGAGCGTGGGGTGGCACCAGGGCGATGCCTCCCCGCAGCGTCGCTTGAGGGGCGCGGGGAGATGGACCCCGCTCCTCCTCGGGGCACCCCCTGTGCCCCCGGGTGAAACGCTGGCCTGGCTCAGGCTGGCAATCTCTAACGTAAGTGAAAAGGTAATGCACATTGCCCGGCTGTGCCTTCCCGAGTCTTTTGCTCCCTGGGTGATACACGGGGATTTGCTTTGGCTCACTCGGTCACAGAGGAAATTCCCACGGGAGAATGAAAACTGCCAGAGCAGCCAGGGGACTGTGACTCGCAAAGTAAATATTCGCAGTTTAAAATCTGAAAGAAAAAGCCCGATTTGCAAAAAGGGTGGTTTCAAAATACTGATTTTGTGAACTCTGGCTGGATCTGGAGAGAGGCGGCGGGAAGGCTGCAGGCTGCTCCCGTGCTTCGCATTTTAATCTCAGCCCGCCCTTAGTCCTCCGAGCCTGCCAGCTGCGGGCGTCTGCTGCCGAGCTCGGTGCAAGCAGCTGCCTTGTCCAGCTGCCATATGTACCTGGTCACAACCTGCTGCGTTCAGAGAAAACAATCTCTTTTAGAAAAACAAAGTTTTCCGTCCCCTGCACAAAACCATGAAGCAATCTCTGGGGTCTTGTAGACAACCATTCTGCCTTCCCTGTTTCTCTTGGCATGGGGAAACGCGTGCTCCCTGGCAGAGAAGCTGGGGCCTGCAAAGACATCATGCTAAAGTCCCCACCGCTGCTGGTGTCTCTGCTGCTTCAGTGCTGGCCAGCCACGGTGCTGCGGGCTGCCGGGCTGCTCCAGCAAGCAACAACAGGTTTTGACCATCATACCCAAGTCTGCTAAGCAGAATGGTGACCTGCTTCTGCTGGCACTGGTGACAAGACCTCCTGTGGATATGTGCCTTCCACCTGGTGTGGCCACACTTTGGGGTGGGAGTGGAGAACGTTGAACTTACCTGCATCTAAAGATGTGCCTCCTTCCCCTTCAGGTGACTCCTCATCACTTGAATTATCAGCCTTAGGTCACCAACTTACAGGTTTTATTAAAGTAATTTCAGCTTCAAACTGAAGAACAGCCACTTTAATAGTTTTCATTCAATTAATAAATGGAAAATAGACTCAATGGGGAGAGATACTGTAGTCAAAAGTTTAATGTTAATGTTTTATTTCAGTAATAACTTCTCATTGTTAGTGAAATGGATGGAAATAAGATGATTTTTTTGTAGCTCGACAATGGATGACTATGGGCAATGGGTTGCGCGGCGCTGTGCAGTGCAGCACGATGCTAAACGCTGCCATGCCAAAATTGCATGCGATTAAATACTCATCAAACACAACCATGGAGGATAAATTAACTCTACATGCCGCTAATAACTTATTGTGGGAAGAGGGTGAAATAAGTACTTAAAAATTATCAGGACTGAGGAGCAATCTGCCCATATTAGCCATCGGTAGTTCACGCAGCCACCTGGTCGGAAGGATGGGTGAGATCCTGCCCGTCCCCGGAGTGGGGTCCTGCCTCCGCGCTGAGAGCAGGAGAGCCACTGGCTCGCGTGGGCACGACGAGCTCAGAGGACAAGTGCCAGGCTAATTGTGTGCCTTCCTGTGTGTGCACCCTTATTCAAAGAAAAGGAACGGTCTGGGAGACAGGACCTTATTTTGGGACACAGGAAAGCTGAGGCTGTTTCCTGTGTCCAACCTGTGCCTCACTGGGTGAGACAGTCTCGCTCGCTGCCTCCTTTCTCCATCCATAAAACTGGTCCTGCTCAGCCTCCCATAAACACTCCGGTTGTGAGGAACTCAGATTGCGGTGTGGAAACGGAGATAAACATCTCAGCTAGGAAAAAGTGCTGTTCGTTCAGTGGGCTGTAACGTGTTTCTTGAGCTTTTCTGGCTCATATCAGACACAGCTGAGGTGGGGCCATATTTTTTCTGACGCTTGCGGGCCTTTCTGTCGCACGTGGGAAGGTCTGCCAGGCATTTCTGTTTTCCTCGCCCAGGAAAACCAGACCTTGGATGCATGGGATGATTTCCACAATAAAAGATGCCGCTTTGTAGCACTGAGAATATTTGTTCCGGAGTAATGAAGCAAGAGGCAAACGGCTGTTGGGCTTTCTGAGGATGGGGTCGTTTCCCCTCCTAAACTGCACCGGCTGCTGGGCACAGTGGTGGAGCATGCTCCAGCCGAGGACCATCCCCAGCCACTGCTCCCACCAGCAGCTTGTTGCTGCCATTTTGGAGTAATACTCGTTATCTGCATGGGTTGTCTTAATGGCGTAATTGTCTGGTATATAACAGCGAGCCCTGCTTCTAATCAAAACAGACCCTGGTGCATAAATATTTTACTCACAGAAAATTGTCAGACCAGGCTTAGAAAATGCTGCTGGAAATCTATGAACTTTAAATAACTTCCACATGTGAATACAGGCCCTATTTATTAGCAGAAAAAAGCGATTAATGCTTTTGGTCAACACATCTAATTCAGTCTTATGCATCCCATCTGTCACCGAGTCACTCTGAGACAGTTAAATGCACGAGCAGTGACATTTCATACATTTTAAATGTAATTTGTGGGAAATGTTTGCAAATTGGAGCCGCAGAGATAATAAAAGGAGGTAAGACAATGCCCTCTGGGCCCTGCTCGTTTATCTTGCAGGTAAGAGGGATGGTGACATGACGCCTGTCCGGGTGCTGGGGGGACCCCCAGACCCACTCCCCTGGGCTTGCCCGGGGTGCTCAGAGATGCAGGAGGTGGAGGCAGGAGCTGTGCTGCTCGTTGAATGCTCTCCCGACCATGGAATGAAACTCCCGACTCTGATGCCCGGTTTGCAGGTGCCCGCAGGTTCTCCAAATAAAAGTCTTCCACCAATGCAGACCAGATTAGGGCAGTTCCAAATTCGGAAGAGGACAGTGTTCAAGAGGTTTATGCCTCTAGGCATATGTCTGGGGTGGGGATTTTTGTTGTTTTTTTTTTTTTTTTTTTTTTTTTTTTTTTT